>PVJA010002992.1:0-99727 GCA_004027025.1 Myocastor coypus | reverse complement strand
TCTTGTTTCAGAACTTTTGTTTGTTTATTTATTTATTTTCATGGCCGGCTCAGCCTGCCCTGAGGACAGGGCTGGTGCAGCATGCGGTGCCGGGGATGGAACCACAGTCCCTGAAGCCGCCCAAGCTTTCCCAAGCAGGTGCTTTAGACCACTGAGCCATCCCGCCAGGCCCCTCTTGCCACTCTAAAAACCCTCTTATTGCTACCTGGCCTTGGCTCCAAATCTAGATTTGCTGAATGAATTTTTACATGTTCAATTTTGTTTTGCTTTATACAACAAAAGATACACAGCTTAAATATATCTATTTTTAAAAATATCTAAGGGGCCTGGTGGGATGGCTCAGTGGCCTAAAGCGCCTGTTTGGGAAAGCTTGGGCGGCCTCAGGGACCACAGTTCAATCCCCGGCACCACATGCTGCGCCAGCCCTGCCCTCGGGGTGGGCTGAGCCGGCCATAAAAATGAGTGAATAAACAAACAAAGGTTCTGAAACAATAAATAAAATTAAAAATAAAAATAAAAATAAAAATAAAAATATCTAAGAACTCATAACTTTGCACTTGCCAGGCAGGCACTTGTGCCATGGAGCCTTCTTCCCAGCCCCTAAGAAAAATATTTTATATTTTATACATTTATGCTTTCCAAATATAGGTCCTCTATAATTTAAAAAGTACATTTTAGTGCAGATGAAATATAAAAATATACCAATTTTATTAATTTTCTAGTCATGAAAGCACTTTGTCACACTTATTATCCCAAATATATCTCCTAAAGACATTGATAAACAAAAAATGCTTAGGAATAGTAAGAAGATGAATGTAACTTATTAAATACTAAAGATAGATTTGAATTACCTTTTTTAAAAAAATATCAGAAAATTTAAAGTTTTAAAAGTAGCCAACTAGACTTTAGCAATCCCAATTTATCTGAAAATAAATACAGAGCACTCATGACAATCCAGAATTTATCTCCAAAATATACAGCAAAGTAAAAAATTCTGGAAACTATGAGCATTATTGCTAAAATATCCATTACAATTACAGTACCTTTTGGAGAACATCTAAAGCTGTAAGCACAGCTTCCTGTAAACTTGTCAGAACCGCTTCAGTATAAGATGGAAGAATGAAAGGGGATGCATCTGAGCTGATGGGGACTGAAACAGCGCTGTGCAATATGACTCCCAGCTTCTGCAAGTCATTCATGTTGAAACCAGTCTTTATGTGTTGGTAGAGTGCTGGAAATATCTGAATTAAAGCTGTAAGAAAAGGCTGGCTAGGAATAAATGTTAACTTATCAAAAGTAATAGGAGGTTTAGTGCTTTCAGATCCAATTCTATACCAGGTGTTCCATGCAGCCCACCAGAGATTCAAATCTTCCAGCTCATCAGTAACTACAGGTGGCTCAGAGCTACTGTATCTTCCCAGTCTTTCTCCAATGGAATCCGTTCTTACAAATGGCCTGTTCAGGCTAGGGCCTGATATGGAACCTATGAGGACAGGCACAGGGACATTAACCACAGGAGGTGTTTCAGGCTTATCTGAGTCTCTGACTGGGGACACAATCTGTAAAATCTCCTGGAAGCTTTTCAGAGCAGCCAGAGATACTTCATTGTTTTTGCTGAGTGCTGCTGATTGTATGTGGTCAAGAAGTACATCCCAAGCTCTTGAAAAGTCTCCTGTATGGGGGGGAGGGAGAGAAAAGTATAAGTAATCAAATTTCCCCTTAATGTTAGATATTTTCTGCTTAAAAAAAAGTAGAAAAAAAGTACTAAAATAGTAATAACATGAATTAAAATTCTCACAATCCAGAAATCCTGTCAAAATTTTTTCCAATATAAGAATAAAAGACATTGAAATCCAGAAATCCTGTCAAAATTTTTTCCAATATAAGAATAAAAGACATTGAAAAGAGGAAAATGAGTATATCAAACATTGTTTTAATTTAAAAACAAAACTATAAAGCTACATATGCAGATTTATACTACTTCCTAGTACTGCAAACAACAAAATAAAAACCAGAGAGCATGAAATAAAGGCTTTGTCTATTCACTTACTATTATCTAACTATGTAACACATCCTCATTCTTAATCATTAGACTAATGTCTAAGATATATAAAGAACTAAAAAAAAGTTCCCTCCAAGTAAAAGACCTCATAAAAAAACTGAAAAGTAAAATGAACACTTAAGCACAAATGCCCAAAAAGTATATGAAAAAAAAGTAAAAACATTGAAGATTAGGGTAATATAAACTGAAATATCACCAAGATTCTATCTTCCCCAGGCACAATGACCATCATCAAAAAATCAAACTGAAAGGGACCGGCGAGCTGCATCTGGGGATTGCGGGTGGGGCTTTTTTTTTTTTTACTGCTGGTGGGAATGTAATCTAGTACAACTACTATAGAAATCAATGCAGAAACTCCTCAAAAACTGAAACTAGACCCTTCTTTGACCCTTATTTCTCTTCTATGTATCTTCCTGAAAAGGTGAAAGGAGAAGGATTCATTTCTTTTTTTTAAATTTATTATTATTTTTTTTTTTTTCTTGTTTCAGAACCTTTGTTTATCACTCATTTTCATGGCCGGCTCAGCCCACCCTGAGGGCAGGGCTGGTGCAGCATGTGGTGCCAGGGATCGAACCGTGGTTCCTAAAGCTGCCCAAGCTTTCCAAAGCAGGTGCTTTAGACCACTGAGCCATCCCGCCGGGCCCCGATTCATTTCTTTTTTTGGCTAGCTCAGGCTGCATTAAGGGCCGGTTTGGTGTGGCATGTGGAGCTGGGGACCGAACCACAATCCCCTGTGCCTGACTGGGTTTGTCTAAGCAGGCACTTTAAACAACTGAGCTAAACTGCAAGCCCCTGAAAAAATGAAAGGAATCATGGTACAGCGATTATAACTCCTATGTTTATAATACCTGTAACCATGTTTACAACGTCATAATTCATAGTAGCTAAACCTCAGAAGCAGTCTACATAGCCATCAACAGTTGAATGGATGATGAAAATATGGTTTTTTGGGGTTTTTTTTGGCTTTTTGAGACAGGGTCTCACTGTGCAGTTCAGGCTGGCTTTGAGCTCACTTTTGTAGCCCAAGCTGGTCTCGAACTCGCAGCGATCCTCTTGCCTCAGCCTCCCAAGTGCTGGGATTACAGGCGTGAGCCACCACGCCCGGCAAAAATATGGTATTTATATACAATCAACAACTACTCTACCATTAAGAAAGATAAACTTTAAGTCATCTGTAGGAACAAATGACTTAAGACCATGATGTTAGGTAAAATAAATTGGGAACCCAAGTGTATGTATCACATAGTTTCTCTTATAGGGGACACCGAAATTATAAAGAGAAAATGAAAAACATGAAAGAAGTTATAAAAATATGATGAACATTTTAATAGGTCTAAACATTTTTTCATAAACTGCATATCAGACTCCATAAATCTTAACTTTCTGTTCTGATTTTCTTAAACATTTTTCTTTGCAATACTGACTTACCAGAAGAAAAACACATTGTAGAGACAAAAATGGGATGCCAATATAGCTTAGTGGCAGGTTTCTTATCTACTGAGTGTTAAGTCCTAGGATCAAAAGTCAGTACCAAAACAAACAAACTGTTCCCTCACAATGAATTTCTTCCTTCTGTGTGAAATTATGTCTATGGACCCAGAGTCAGCAGAGCACAGACTGAATGGAAGTGGCTTGTTCCTACTGACGAGTAGTACACAGACCATGACAGACAGCATATTTACATTGACACTTTCTATGGCTTGCTACAGTTTGTTTCCATGAAGCTCAAAAAAACATTTTGTCTATACCAGTCAAGCCCATGGGTTTGTTAACAATATGGATAATTATCTACATATTTGCATTACAATTACACAAAAGCCAGAGAAAGTGGTATTTTTTTCAAAGTAGTTCAATGTAAGTAGGTTATGATGTGCATAAAACAAATAACAGGTCTAGAGATTCCTCATTTTGCCAAAACTGTGACTAGATTTTTTTTCTTAAATAGCAAATTGCACGTGGCTGAGGAAGCATTCAGTTAACAGGAATGCTGAAGTTGTATCTGATATGAAACAACTATTCTCCCTATTTTGGACAAACATACACTTCCACAGTTCTACTCACCTTTCCCTTTGCGCTATTTTTATTAAAAACTGCTATATAATTTACATATAATAAAAAGATTTTAAAAGTATATTGGTGAAAGTTATGGCTAATTATATCTTGAAACTACCAAATATTTAAAGAAACAGTTCTGCCTGTTACCATTATAGTTTGTCTGTTTTTTTTTTTTTTAATCTGATAAAACACCACATTTGCCAACCAGGTTTAGAACATTGTATGTCATTTGAGGTGAAAATCCTTTAATTCTTCCACTGACAAATTTTATGTCTAGAAAGAAGTTCCTTTTATTAACATAAACTTTCTATTCTTTAAGTTGTAAAAAAATTATCAAAGCCACATGAATTGACTTATGAGTTCATTTTTTTTTTTTTTTTTTTGAGACAGGGTCTCGCTATGCAATTCAGGCTGGCCTTGAGCTCACTTTGGTAGCCCAGGCTGGTCTTGAACTCACACCAATCCCCTGCCTCAGCCTCCCAAGTGCTGAGATTATAGGCGTGTGCCACCACGCCCGGCCTTATGAGTTCATCTGCCACCACGCCCAGCCTTACGAGTTCATTTTAGAAAAAACTGAATCTATATCTAGGGGCCTGGCGGGATGGCTCAGTGGTCTAAAGCGCCTGCTTGGGAAAGCTTGGGCAGCTTCAGGGACCGCGGTTCGATCCCCGGCACCACATGCTGCACCAGCCCTGCACTCGGGGTGGGCTGAGTCGGTCATAAAAATGAGTGAATAAACAAACAAAGGTTCTGAAACAAAAAAATAAATAAATAAAATTTAAAAATTCTTAAAAAAAAATCTATATCTATTACTGTTTTGCTTTTAAAATAGAGTAAATATATTAAAAATGTTTAATTTGTTAAAACTTAGCAAATATACATTTGATTTTATACATTTCATTGGGTATAAATTTTAGATGAAAAGATTAAGATTTAAAAAAATATTTTTAAAGCCCTACAGTATATATGGATTACACTGTTACTTTATTATGGAAGGAAAAACAACACAGTTCATATAAATAACCTAAAACTATTATGAAAAAAGTAGCTACATATGGCCTTTAACATAAGGAGGTTTAAAAAGTCAAACATTAAAAAAATTAAAAAAAATATATATCCAGCAGAGGGGCTGGTGGGATGGCTCAGTGGCCTAAGGCGCCTGCTTAGGAAAGCTTAGGCTACCACAGGGAACATGGTTTGATCCCCGGCACCACAAGCTGCGCCAGCCCTGCCCCCAGGGCGGACTGAGCCGGCCATAAAAAAAAAGAAAAAGAAAAAGAAAAATAAGCCGGGCGTGGTGGCTCACGCCTGTAATCCCAGCACTCGGGAGGCTGAGGCAGGAGGATTGGTGCAAGTTCGAGACCAGCCTGGGCTACAAAAGTGAGTGCAGGACCAGCCTCAACTGCATAGCGAGACCCTGTCTCAAAAAGACAAAAAAAAAAAAGAAAAATATATCCAGCAGAGTCACAGCTACATACAAAAGCTATACAACTCTGTTCATCTTTCTCTACTGGCCCTGTCACTACTAGGAAAACAGGAAATACTATAATCTATCTGCACCTGCTTTCTCAATTTCTGTATCACAGAAATTGGTAACAGCACCAATATCTTCCCAGATCTGATGAATATTTTTCCAGCAAATGTCTGGTGGGGCACTAACCTTGTTTGAGAACCACTGATCTGTACTAGCAGTTTCCTAATCAGTCTAACAGTATCCTGTCATCTTTCCTTGCTACCATTCGATTCTACAGATACCAACCAAAGTTACCTTTCTGACCTATATATTTAATCATGTCACAACATGAATTAAAATTTTTCAGTACCTTTTGCTCTGCCTCTTAGATTGAAATCCTAACTTCTGTATACATTTTAAGGGTGCTGGCCTCTCTTTACTAAATACCACACTTTCCCCTACTCTCTCCATTTTAGCTCAGTCCTTCAAACCTGCCTGGGTCCTCATCAAGCTCACTCTCTTCCATCTTTTGTCTGTTTTGTTTATAAGGTTTTGCTCATTCATCCTTGCCTGATGAATTCCTATTTACCCTCCAGATTTCTGTTAAGACAGTACTTTCTTAGGAATGTTATTTAGCCCTCACTGGCAAGGTTAAGTACCTATTCTGCACTCACAATGTACCATACGCTTTTGTAGTATTTGTCATAGGCATAGCAAAGACAGTGAGTGTTTTTCTCATTACTGCATCTCTCATAGACCAGCTGCTAGAGTTTAGATGCATTCAGTGGTAGGGCATTTGGAAGGTGACTAGATTATGAAGCGCTACAGTGACTTGCTGTAAGGAGGTGGGGCCTGGTTAAACATGGGTTACTCGAGTCTGACTCAGAAGGGTATATCTCCCTATCTGGCACCTCTCTCTCTGCTTCCAGACTGTCAAGACATCAGCAGCTCTCCTCGACCAGACCTGCCCACTGTATCTTCCTTGTCTTGGAGCCAGCAAATATGGACTGAGTCCTCTACAAACCATGAGCCAAAATAAATTTCTCCTTTAAGTTGTGGACATCGGGTATTTTGTCCCAACGACGAGAAAGAATGATTCTGCACACATTTTAAGAGTGCTGGCCTCTAGCTCGAGACACTAGCTCATACTATGTGAACATTAAAAGTTACTCAATAAAATAATGAAAATGTGTGTGCTCTTGCATATAGGACACATAACCGTAAGAACTGTAAATTAAGATTCTGTCTAGAGTAGTAACACTGCATATGAATTCTAGGAGAATTTTCTAGTTCTAAATTTTCTTTTAACAGAAGTTATTTGCATAAGTAGAGAAAGAACATAAACATATACCTAAAGGTTGTAATAAATATCTTCTAGTATTGAAGATTCTGGCTACTCCAGCCAATGTTAATACCCAGGTCTCAGCCCACTGCTTCTCTGCTGTATCCCTTGAATGATGAATAAGAATATTGCCACCTCCAGATTCAATCTTCTCTTTATCTGCAGTGGTAGAAGATTCTCGAACTCGGTCCAGTAAGTGAAAGAGTACCTAAATATTTATAAAAATGTCATTTTAAGTGTTGACAACATAGCTTAAGCACCAACATTGGAAAATCATAAGTTGCAAAAAAAAAAAAAAAAAAAAGTACCTGGCAATCTTATTATTCCAACATATTATTAGAAAAATGGGCCAAATTGGGCCAAAAAAGATAATCATATACTAAGTTTATCTTTAAGGCCATGTAAAATGAAAAAAGGTAAGTAAACTGGGTAGAACATCACCTAAGACTTGTTATCAAAGAAATATCTGTAGGTTAATGTGCAAAATGAAGACAAAGGTAAAAAGAGGAATTACAACTAAAGCTCCAGGGGCCAGGCAGGATGGCTCAGTGGTCTAAAGCGCCTGCTTAGGAAAGCTTAGGCGGCTGCAGGGACCACGGTTCGATGGTTCGATCTCCTGCACCACATGCTGCGCCGGCCCTGCCCTGAGGGCAGGCTGAGCTGGCCGTAAAAATAAACAGACAAGAGTTCTGAAACAAGAAAAAAAAAAAAAAATTAAAAATTAAAAAAAAGGGGCCCGGCGGGATGGCTCAGTGGTCTAAAGCGCCTGCTTGTGAAAGCTTGGGTGGCTTCAGGGACCGCGGTTCGATCCCCGGCACCACATGCTATGCCAGCCCTGCCCTTGGGGTGGGCTGAGCCGGCCATAAAAATGAAATGAGTGAATAAACAAAAAAAAAGGTTCTGAAACAAGAAAAAAAAAAATAAATAAAATTAAATAAAAGGAAAAAAAAAAGAAAGTGTTTAAAAAAAAAAAATTTAAAAAAAGTTAAAAAAACAAAACAAAAACTAAAGCTCCAGGACATGCAAAGGGTACTTTAAAAAAATAAATAAATAAACAACCCGCCCCAGGAGGTTGGCTGGGGAGATAGCTCAGCAGGAAAACATGAGGACTGGGTCGATCCCCAGCATCATGTGTCGTTCTAGCCCTGTCTGGGGTGTGCCATGCTGGCCACTGAAACCAGGAAAGGTGGTGCACCCTGTGTAATCCCAGGTCTGGGAAGGCTGAGACAGAAGGAACACTATGAGTCCCAGGTGCATAGTGAGACCCTGTACCAAATACATACAATAAAAAAAGAAAAATCAGTAAGTATGAACTTTTCGGAAGTTCAAGAATGTTTACATGTACAGGCAATAAGAACAACAACAGCAAAAAAATTAAATAGAAATAGACACATGCATCAAAACAGAAGCCATGGGAAGAGAAATCTTCAGTTTAATAAATGCTGTCAGGAAATGAGCAGAGTGAGGGCTGGGCCAGGGCCGGGGCCAAAAGGCTCAGCAGCCAGATCCTCTCCAGTCCCTGGACAATGTCTATAGTTCTCAGTGTGCGGTCTCTGAACCTGCAGGACCAGCATCATCCAGAAAGACTGAAAACAAACTGTCAGGCTCCACTCCAAGGGGAAAAAAAATTAGGAACTCTAGAGAGCTGCACAGGAAAGGAGAAGAAATAAAAATGGCTCAGTAACTAGTGCTTTAACAAGTCCTCAGGGTGATTCTATTGTATGATGATGTTTAAGAGAGAGACCACGACCCTGAATAATCTCAGTATCAAATTACAAGGGGTAGAGGAATGCAGAGATGAGGAAGAAAGAAATCATTGAGAATCAGGTAACAAGAATGGTAAAAATGAAGCAGTCGGAAAGAAAAAAACAAATCAGAAAATACCAGTTACAAAAAAAATAAAGGAGACTTAAGCATGTTGGTGATCTGAGGAACCAGGGCATACAGATGAAATAGAACATGAATTTGAAATATGACAATATGGCAATCTGAAGTATGATAAAACCTAAGATTTTTCTTTTTAAATGCATATTTTTCTTCAAAATATTAAAAAACAGCCAGGCGTGGTGGTACATGCTTGTAATCCCAACCTGCAGGAGGCTGAGGCAGGAAGATTACAGTAAGCTCAAGGCCAGTCTGCACTACGCATTGAGACCCTGTGCCAAAAATAACTTATTTATTTATGAAGAACAAGTTTAACTGGAAAAAAATACTGCAAAAGCACCTCTCAATTATAAGCTAAGAGCCCAAGCTCCTTTACAATACCTTCCAAATAACAGTGTGCCAGGTTGAATGATGTAATAAAGTTCCATGTGCACCAATTGTAGAAAACAGAGTCTGTCCTGCACTCTTCCTGACAGCAGGGCGAGGGTCCACACACAGCTCTCCCAATTTTGCATAAAGACATAACCACAAACAATCAAATGGTGGTGCAGGGTGGAAGGGCCGATTTAAAATCACTCCTTTCTCTTCTGCCTGCTTTTGCTGTGCCGCCTCTTCTTTATTTAATTCCTTTTCAATAGTTTCCCCTCTTTGGAAAAAGTAATCTGAAATATTCCACTAAAAGGAAAGTAGAAGCACATCACTTTATTTCCAGATCTTAAAAAACGCACATAAGTAATATGTTCACTTTACCTTTCAGAGTAAAGCTTTAAGTAAATTACTTCAGAAATCTCTTTCTTACTAGAACAGATTTAATGAAAGCATTTCTTCTGTCAATGTTTTGATCTGATTTCACAAGAATGTGGGGGCACCAGGCATGGCAGTGCATACCTATAATCCCAGCACTTGGGAGGCTGAGGCAGGAGGATGATGTAAGTTCAAGACCAGTCTGGGCTATAGAAGTGAGCTCAAGACCAGCCTGAACTGCATAGTAAGACCCTGTCTCAAAAAGACAAAAAAAAAAAAAAAAAAAAAAAAATGTGGGGGAACAATTTTGTTTTAACTTTAACTTTTTTATTATTACTAAGTTTCAAGTTTATATAGAAAAACATGACATAATTAACTTGAATGTATTAATGTACACACTACCTAGATAAAATTGTTAACTATAAAATACATAACTATAACATTACTATCATAACAAAAGCACTAGCAATTCCTTAGTATAATGCAACAATAAATTGCTAATTTCCCACAGTAAAATAATTACTTTGTTCAAACACACCCATGACTGTACTATGACATAATTATGGTAAAAATGTTAACAGGATCAATACTATGAACACAAATATAAATAAAGCAGGTGATATTTAGCAGTAATTTAACACTGAACCACCCTTTAGGAATAATATTATAAATAACAAGCTTATAATTTTTCCACAACTACATTTTTAATAGTATTATGGTTTAAATATAAAGTGTCCTCTCACAAAGAATCACATACCAAGGGTGCTAACTTCATTAATGGATTAACCCACTGATGAACTCGGAGGTAAACAGGGCATGGTTGGAGGAAGCAGGTCCCTGGGAGCATGCCTTCAGGACACACCCTGCCCTTATCCTTGTCTGAGCCTTTCCACCCTTCTACCAGCCCTTCTCCCTCCTTCCTCTCTGTGTTTGTTTCCAGCTGCCATGTGAGAAGGCTTACCCCATTAGGCCCATGGGCCATGATGTCTGCTAACTCAGGCCTACAGCAATAGAAACAGCTAACCACAGACTGCAACTACCGGAGCCATGAGCCACCAGGAATCTTTCCTCCTCCAGACTGTCTTCCTCAGGTGCTGGGATCATGCTGATGAATAGCTGACTGTCTTAGTTACTCTTTTTTCCTTATTGGGACAAATAGCTGACACTCAAATTAGGGAAAGAAAGGCTTATTTTGCTCCCAGTTACTGGAGGTTTTAGTACTATGTTGACTCCAAAGCAGAGCAAAACATGGCAGAGAACCGTTCATGACAGCAAGCACAGCAAGAGAGCAAACTGGGAGAGTAGCCAGGCTCAAGCAGCTAGCTTCTCTTCCCCACTTACATTGAAATGCAAATCACCTGTCCCAGGGAGGCCCAGCACCCACACCCACAACAATCAATCACAAATTCCAGAAGCCACCCCACAATTGCAAGAGGCTTTGGGGGGACATCTGTACACAAACCATAACACTGGCTAATACATGTATTAATGTATTAACTTAGCTTGTGAGGGAAATTTTAAGTTCAACTTAATAAAATTTCTCAAGTCATACATTTAAAAGATTTTTTTTTTTTTTTTTTTGTCTTTTTGAGACAGGGTCTCGCTATGCAGTTCAGGCTAGCCTTAAGCTCACTTTTGTAGCCCAAGCTGGTCTCGAACTCGCACCAATCCTCCTGCCTCAGCCTCCCGAGTGCTGGGATTACAGGCGTGAGCCACCACGCTCGGCTTTTTAAAAGATTTTTAAAAGACTACCTTTAAAATAACACTTGACCCTCATGCAGTTCAATTACTAGCATCACAAAAACAAAAACGTTATGGAATAGCTCTCTCTATGCTTACTTCACTGAATATTAATCATATCCTAATTTAGATTTTATTATTTCTGTATTCAAGATAATTTCTAGAGCCTAAGGTCTTCTGCTACACGTTGTCTCTGAATAATCTATATAGAATACTGTTGACAGACTATAGTACTATGTTTAAAGACTTACTGAAGCTTTATTTACTAACTAAGTAGCCTATCAGAATCCTATTCAAGTAATATATAAAGTCAGTTAACCACACTTAAGTGAATTAACTCTGCATTTGGGGGGTGGGGGGGGTAGTAGGAACCAAAAGCACAGCTTCATGCTTGCCAGGCAGGCACAGTGTTACTGAGCTGTATCTCTGGTCCTAATATGAATTAGTGATTTCTCTTGTATTTAGTATTTGTTTTTTATATTAACCCAAATATTCTACAATTAATTAATCTTCCTTAAATGATGTTCTTTAAATCTTCATGAAAAAATGTTTGATACTTAACAGTCATTTTTTAAATTTCCATATAGCCTAAAACACATTGGCTTGACATTCACTCACAATGGTATTAACAGTAATTTTAAAATTACATCCCAAAAGAAAGACGATGATACTTACCAGCAAACCTATTGAAGTTAAACTAATATTAAGTTCTTGATTATGAAGTCCAAAGCTACCTGCAACATCTACAACTATCTGAAGGCAAGTACAAGGCATTGTTGGTAGAAAATCTGTAACAACTAACTGAAGACACTGGAATGCAGTTCGTATCAAGGATTCTCTGAAAACACAAAAATATATACGGATAGATTAAAATATGTAAAATAAACATAATTTCAATAAAGTTTTAAATTTTAGCCAAAAAATCTACCCTAATATACATGATATAGTACTTCAACTACTTAAATTAAAAATAAAGAATCTCATGTGTAATAATAAAAAAATTAGGTTAAAGAAGAAAAGAAAGCCAATGTCAGTACTACACTATTTCTATTTTGCACCAACTAACCAAAGAAAACTTAAGACCATGAAGAAAGGGAAGTTGGCTACAGCTATTTTTCCACCACTGTATCCATATGTTTGGTTCTGTTTGTTTTGTTTTGGAGACAGGGTCTTATAAAGTATCTCAAACCTGTGGCAATCCTCCTGCCTCAGCCTGTGCTGGGATTACAGACACACAGTACCACACACAGCTATGTCCATATCTTAGTTGGTGCCTAGCACATGTAAATACAGCATTTACTTAATAAAAAACAAATTCCTCATTCTTTAAAGTTACTCCTTATTCTTTTATATTTATACTGTCATCTTTTTAAAATCTCTAAAGGAATGTAAAATTCCACATCTAGCTGATGAGAAGAATAAATTTTGAACTTCATCTGAAGGAAATTTGTTTTGGAGAAAAATTCTGGTGTCTAACAATGAAATGCGCAATTACCTAAGTATCGCTCACTGTGTGCTTCCCATGTCTTATAATAAGTGTTTCATACATAAATTCATTTCATCTTTATGACAATGCCATATTTTATATATGGCATGTAAGTTGTGAAAAGCAATTTCAACTTAATATATACTGATCTTTTTAAATAATTTCAACGTTTTATAATACTTAAGGAAATTATCACAAGTATTTCAGAAAAAATTAAATTTCCTTGGTAGTCTCAAGCAGCTCAATCATCTATAACTCCTATTACCAGCCACCGTGTGTGAACCCTACAGCAGCCTTGCCAACACATATAACCAACACATTAGTATTCTACTGTAGTTAAATACAGAAGACTGAATGTCCCCTCCAAATTTGCTCTTCTTTCTATATTCCCTACTTAATGGTACCAATGACCACTGAATTGTGTAAATCAGGACTCTCACTCCTGATTGTCATTTCTCCCTCTCCCCCTACAGCTCAATAGCTCAAATGTGTGTCCTGGCTCTAGAGTCCTCACAGGTTCACTTCAAGAGCTATCCTCTACCCCTCTGCTGTCATGGTGGGATAAAGTGCATACCACATGAATATCTGATTTCATCACTCCTATGCTTAAAAATCTTATAATGTTTCCCAAATATATGCAGGATAAATTCAAGTAGCTAATAAAGGCATACAAGGTCCTTTATAATTTTAGCTCTGCCTTCTTTCCATCGGAGCCTTACTTTGTAGCATAACGACTACTTCTCTACTGGGATTCTGCTTCTAATCTGTGTACTCAGAATACCTAGCAAACATAGTATTCAGAATACACTAAGCACAGAATAAATGCTTAATAAGTAATCATTTTAAAGGGCTGGGGAGATAGCTTCATGACACAAGTGCCTGCCTGGCAAGTGCAAGGTTGTGAGTTTGAACCCCAGTCCCACCAAAAAAAAAAAAAAGGAGAGGAAAAGTCATTTTAAAGGAATTTCTTGCATTTTCTAAGACACAGAGGGGAGTTATACCCCTAAACACCACTTTATATCTTATCAAGTATTTGTTTTAATGAAATTCAGTCTTTGTTCTGAAATTTGTTATATTTACTTATTATCATAAGAAGTGTGTGTGTGTTTTGTCATTTAGAGACAGGGTTTCACTATGCAGTTTAGGCTGACCCTGAACTCACTTTGTAGCCAGGCTGGCCCCAAACTTGAAGCTATCTTCCTGCTTCAGTCTCCAGAGTACTGGGATTGCAGGTGTGCTCCACTACCAGCAGAACCTTGTATTTTAATACAAATGTCAAATAAAATTTTCCAAACTTTTAAAACATAAGTGGTATTTTTGTATGAAGGTAGTATTTGAAAGTTCCATATAAACACTACGAATAGGGTTAAAAAACATTACACACCTGGACTTAGGCAGGAAGGGCATACATATAAATTACCACTATTGCAAGATTTTAGGATAGATTCATCTTTCATTTTTATTACTTTTGAGCTATTAATTTCTTCCTTAAAAAAATTAAAACCTTTTCTTTATGTATTTAGTACAGGGTGTCACTACACAGTTCAGACTTGTAGTGATTCTCCTGGTTTCAGCCTCCTCAGCACTGGGATCACAGGCAGGCGCCACCACGCCTGGACTCGGTGGTTGGCTCACTGCATCCTGGTGCGGGGCTGTGTGGCACACGTTGGCGATTAGGGTACTAATTTCAAACACTTACCCTTGATCATTTCTGATTGCTCCCATGACTCCAAGGACTAAGGGCCAGCCAGGCCCAAGACTGTCTCCTTGACTCTGCAGAATCTGCAACACACATTCTAATTGCTTGAGTCGTATATCTGGATGATTAATATTGGACATCTCTTTTAATGGGTTCAATAAAAGCAACTGCAGCCTCTGAAATGTGGCAAAAAAAATACTAGGAAGAGAAATTCAAAAGGACAGGAAGATCCCCCTCCCCAACAGTGTTTCACTATGCTGCCTACTCTGATCCTAAATCCCCAGGCTCAAGTGGTCTCCCCTCAGCCTCCTGCAGAGGTGCATGCCACTGGGCCCAGCTAGGTGCCCTCTAGGGTTAAATTCACCTCCACTCAGACCACCAGGCTAAACAGAAAATCTAATATTATCATAAGCATTGAATATCATTTTTTGGACATAAATCATTACAGGTTTATTATGTGATCTATCTTTATGTAAGACAGAAGACACTTAAGACATTGTTTCAGAATAAAAGAATGATTACCATACTTTAAAGCAGTATTAAATATAGAGCCATGTGATTAACTGGGAAAACAATTCCCAATTACCTTTATTTTATTAAAGTGTACATTTATTAAAATTAAAAATTCTAAGTGTAATGCAATATGTATAAAATATGATTAAGTATGCCAGACATTAACGAAGAGGACATAAAACCAAAAAATTTACTGTACAGTAAAAGAAACACTCAGTTCTGTCCCTTCTAGCATCTTAAAAGTACCTGCTTCATTTGTAACTTTCTCCTCCCAAAGGACTCATTTATTTTGTTCACTGAAAACAAGTATTTATTAAGCTTTCACTTTGCACCAAGGATTGAGGTGGACATTGACAATATTACAGTAAATGGGAAAGGGCTTCCAGTTTTAAAAACCTCAAATGATGGTAGGAAAAATAGGAAGTCATCAGAATTTATACTCTGTGAGGGCACTAAGCTCTTCTACTGTTCATCACTTTGTCCCAAGAGCTGTATTTGATAATTATATACTGAATCAATGTATAGAATTATAGGAAAATGTATAGGAAATAATAGTGATTAATGCCTCATTCCCACTCAGTGTCAATGAATAATTATATATTGAATCAATGTACAGAACTACAATACTGTAGAATGATGAGGACAATGGACATAATGGTGATTAATGCCTCATTCTACTCAGTGTCAATCAATAAAACTTTAGTGGAGTTTCCAAACTGTGTGAGATATATGTGACAAAGACTTCATGACAAATTCTATTTTAGTGTGCTTGCTGCTTCTGACATTTGTTTTCCTGTCATGTAAGGTCAGTGAGAGAGAGAGAAAAATCAAGGCAAGAAAAATCCAAAGCAAAGACAACCCTGAAGTGATACCTTAGCACCACATGGAGAAGGAAACTTGCAGACTAGAAAACCAAATGCAGGTAATTATTAACTGCTGTCACTCACAAAAGATTTAAGAGATCCATAGTTTAAAAGTAAAATACACTAATAAGTTTTAAAGAACTCTATTAGTATGCCAATTATTTGATAGATTAAGAAAAAGTTACTCACAGAGGAGGATGATTTTATATTAAGTATGTTTTTTTTTTTTTTTTGTCTTTTTGAGACAGGGTCTCACTGTGCAGCTCAGGCTGGCTTTGAGCTCACTTTTGTAGCCCAGGCTGGTCTCGAACTCACAACGATCCTCCTGCCTCAGCCTCCCAAGTGCTGGGATTACAGGCGTGAGCCACTATTAAGTATGTTTTTACCTGGTTCTGTGAAAGAGGAGGCTCATGATTAAATGTTAATCCTGCTTTAATGAGTGAAGTTAAAGCTTCTGCTCCCCACTCCCGCATTCGAGAGTTTGGATGCTGGCAGACCTGAAGGCACATATGTTGAATAAAAGTTAAATATTTACTTTGTACATATAAGCTACAAGTCACACATCAATTTGAGAAAAGAAAAATTAAAAAGTTGTATTTTCTGTTTCCACATTTTAAAAATGACTTCATATGTTCATAAGGGTTTGAAGAAACTGAAATCCAAAATGGCAGCAAACTTACCTTCTGGATAAGGGCAAGCAGAAGCAATAGAGACAAAAGAAATAAGATGAAACTAAAATAAGTCACTAGATTTCAAAAGAACAAAAGTTTTATCACCAGAGTAAATAAAGGAAGCTAGCTGATTCTAAGGGATGTCTGCTTTCTCTTGATTTGTTATTGCTTTTGTGGTACTGGGGAGGGAACCCGGAATTGATGAATCCATGTTAGACAAGAGCTAGATGCCCAGCCTTAATATTAAGGTTCTAATTTAGTTCATTATCAAAAACTATAATAAAAAATTATAAATCTTATTTGTTGGCATTTGAGAACATATTCCAATAAATAATAAAAGAATTTGCATCCTTTCCCAAGTGATATCTTTCCTAGGTTTTTACAATAACAAAATGACCACTATAAGCTAAAACTAAGCTGTACACAAATATAGGCATTAACAGAAGCAGGCAGCTATTAAGAAGCAGCTAATTATTGAGAGTTACCACAGCTGAATACAAGATAAAATTTCCTGGCACTATAATTAGTGATACCAATAAAGTTTCCCTCACAGTTGTAGCAAAAGCTGTAAACAGTGTTTGCTACTAATTCTCAGCCTCAACCACCACGAAGTTTCAAAACTACAGAACTACAGTCTCTTTGGGTGAATCAAGAAATTGTATAGTGAAAGAAAGGGGCTCCAAGCTGATAGTTAATATCAACGTGATTTCCCACGTTATAATTTTCAACCAATAAAACCAACCACTACTTCACCTAACCAGTTACTATACAATTTTAGTCCTTGATTAAAACATAAGAGACTTAAGTATAGAGTCAAGAAAGGAAGACTAGGAATGGTTATCTGGAATCATTAGCTCAATGTATACTTTTTTACTGATAAAAAATTAAATATATTTAAGTATGAGAGTTTACCTCAAGTAAATGGCCCGTTAGAGGGCGCCATAAAATTTCTATTCGGTGCATATTAACTAGGCCAGTTTCTAACAATTTGGCAACAGCAAAAAGAGATGGTTCCTAGGGGGAAAACATAGTTATTTTAGTGTTATAAGGAGAACTCTTAACATACAGACTACAAATAAAACAACTATTCTAAAGAGCACAGTTGTGATTAAAATATTAGCATATATAGTTAGCAATAAACAAAACCTGTGATCACAATGTTTTTCTGCCATATTTAAGTACTCAGAATAGTTAATTAGAAAAGTATCTTAGGAAAAATATTTTAAAAGGAACAAGGTAAAAACGCCCGGCTCAAAAATGCAAAAATTACACTGCACACAGAGCATATCTAAATTAGAGTGCTTGGTCTGAAGATCTGAAAATCTAAGTATTTTTAAATTCTATGTACTAATGGAAATTTTTGACAGCAACTTTCTTACCTAGCAGAAGTCACTAAACTAAGTCCACTGGGGTTTTAAGATAAGTACGATTAGGCTGAGCCTTGCTGCAAAGGTGTACCTACCTAATGTGAAGGTACTCTAAAATTTAGGGTAGCAGAAAAATTTATGATTCTAGAAATTATATGGTGTTGTGGTTAGGACAAACATCTGTGAAGTTTTAAAGGTCTGAGATCTCATCTTAAGTCTTCTATTTAATAGCTATATATTCTTGGGTAACTTTCTCCCTCTACTGAATTTTTTTTAAGGTTGTAAATGGAAATAAAACTAACATAAAAACTACTTCATATTATGGGGCTGAGGAAATAGCTCAGTAGAATAAGCACTTGCCTGGCAAGTGCAGGGTCCTAAGTTCAATCCTCATTACTGCACAAAAAAAACAAGCACACAGAATAAAACTACTTCACATTAGAAAGTGCCTGGCCCACAAGAAGTCCCTTCAAATGATGCCTGGTATTACTTTTGCCTTCTCTCCCTCCTATTTTAGCTATGGCGAGCACAGGAATCACACATACCATTTAAAACAACAAGCAGATGCCTAGGATTCACACTAAAGATTTTTACTTAAGTGTCCTAGAATGTAGTCAGCAATTTTAATTTTGAGGCCAGCCTGGGCTATAATACAAAATGAGCTCAAGGTCAACATGAAGTACATAGTGAGACCCTGTCTCATGGAAGGAAGGAAGGAAGGAAGGAAGGAAGGAAGGAAGGAAGGAAGGAAGGAAGGAAGGAAAGAAAGAAGGAAGGGAGAAAAACCACCAATGAGCCTCCAAGAATTGGTTTAAATGATTAAGTTCATATTCTATGATGAATGCATCTATCTAGGTTATTTTTCTTTTTCTTTTTTAACCTATTTTTATTTTTGTTAGCCCATGTTTGCAGTACTTAATAATTATATTCATCATGGGGAATTGGCACATGTACATGATCACATCTCAATCCTTTTTTAACCCCTTTCCCTCCCATTCCTGTTTTTAAAATGTTTTTTCAACATCAGATTTGTTTTGAAGCTCTTACCAAGTTACCATAAACACACATGAAAAGCCAGACTAAAATGTACTTGTTAAAATCACAAATATGAGGCAAATTAAAAAATGAGACAATCAGTAAGCAAAATAATGTTAATGCCTGAAATATCACAATAAAAAATAGCTGTTGTATGATTCTGTTATGGATATACTAAGGTTGGCATTAGGCCTACAAATAATCAACATCAACTTTTAGAATTAAAAGTTAACGTAAGCTACTTTTTGAGCACATGAACAAAAACTCCCTAAGTGCAAGCCAAATATAAAATGCTGATCACCTGAAAATTTGCTAGGATTGAGACTTCTACAATATTTAATGCATTCAAAACTGCCAACATGGTTACTTTATAATTACGTAGAAAAATTATTTTAATATTTGCATGTAATTTTTATTGGTATCATAATGAAATGCTGACCTCTTAAACACTTCAATCAAGATATATTTTTATAAATTTAATTTAACTACTGCTCTTAGGCAAGTGCAGGGATTCCTGTAATCTCAGGGCTGAGTGTGTGTGTGTTGGGGGGGGGAGGGGGACAGAAGAATCACTATGAGTCTGAACTGCATAGTGAGACCCTGTACAAATATACTTAAAAAAAAAATTACTACTATTTTTTTACAGTTTATTTTTGTGGGGTGTGTTAAGAGAGTTGAACCCAGAACCTGTGCCTTATTTGAATATTTTATAAGGCTTTTCTTCCCTTAGATCCTAAAATAGAGAGGTCCTTCGCAACAGGTAACATTCCTTTCCTTTTTAAAATTTTATTACAAATATTTATATTTCACAAATTACAGTCTTGCCAGTTTACCCATCCTGGGTACTAGTTTGCGATCTTCCTGCCACTGCTTCCCAAAGGGATTATAGGCATGCATCACTATGCTTAGCTAACAAGTATTTTAGAAGTTCAAAATTTTGTGCTTTCCAAGTACATATTTTGAACATAAAATGTTTCAAAATGTTAATATTCACAAATACTACTCTAATAATTTAATCAATGAACAAAGAAAAGTTTAATTTCCAGATAAAGAAAATTAATATCTTTAGAAAGAAATGATTAGCTCACTTTCCATTCCAATGAAAGAGAAACTGAGACGCATACTCCTAATTTAAATCTTATATATCCCATATCATAAGTTTTAATCACAAATGCTATCACAATACTTAATGGAATTCCTTTCTAAAAAAATGTGCTGCATAATTCTCTCTAAAAATATTTTAAAGAATATTCAGAGAAAATGGACAGAATTTAAAAATATACTTCATACTTAACATGTACCACAAGCCAGATTGTGTTCTTTTTACTCCTCCCTTCCACAGATAATCAAACATTGCAAAGCTCTAACAGACTGTTTGTTTCTTTAATGTATTTAGTACACAGGGTCTACAGGAGCTCACTATGTAGACTGGACTCATATTGATCCTCCTGCGTGCAGCCTCCCAAACAATGGGATTACAGGTGTGTGCCACCACACCCCATCTCAATCGTTGTCTCAGCTTGCCCAAGGGGGAGGGGCTGGCACTATAGGATGGGTATCAAACCCTGGCCGCTTATGCTCTGCCTAAGCAAGCGCTTTAGTCTGCTGAGCTATCTGGCTGGCCCCAGACTACTATCAATAACACAAAAATCATAATGGACATATACTTTACATAAATCATAATGAACGTACTGTATATAATTTTATATAATGTACATTTAAAACTGAGAGGTAGAATATCACACCTTATTATTTCCATAGGCCATATCCATTGCTTCTAGAGATAAGGAACAAAGTGCATTTATTAAATGATGCAATGATACATCATCAAGATACCTAAAATAAAAATAAAAATTAGACATTTTGGTCTACAATATACAGCTAGAAATTTTCTATTCATTTAAAAATGACTCTTACTGTGAGCTTTCAAATAATCTTGAAAGTATATTGGAAATCACTGGTAAGTCTGTCATCACTGCTGTTGTCAGAACCTGTGAAAAGCAGAAAGTCAATGTAACAGGACATTTGTGCAACCACCAATTTGATAAGCAGGACTGGAGCTTACTGTACTGGGTCCTTCTACAGCTCTTCCAGGTTTCAAGGCACCGCCACTACTGGGCTTTAACCCCAGTATCCATACAAGATGCTGAAATTTAAAACACTAAAATTAATCTCAGTTGTAACTTTCAGTAACCAGAACTAAAATCAGTAAGTTTATCATAATTAACATTAAAAACAGTAATTAGTATTTTTTCGTTATTTTACTGAAAAAAAAGGTAAAGCAGAAATTCATAATAAAATAATATAGGAGAATAACAATAGTTAATACAATGCATATTTTCATCTTAAAGGTTGTTTCTCAAGAGTACAAGATATAGGCATAAAGTGTTCTTCACCTGGTATTAGCATAAAGCTCCCTCTGTAATGAAAACACACTAATAGTACAGGTTTCTCCCATTTTTCTCCCTTTCCCCTTCCTTCCTTCCCCCTTCTTCCACTCCTAGTGCCTTTTTCCTTTTAAGCAATTCCCATTTCACAACACCTACCACACATTCTCAATTTTATTACTCTCTCAATTTTCTCACACCAAGGAGATAATATGATGACTGCACATGTCAGTCTTATTTCACTTATGTGTATGGTCTCAAGCTGTATCCATTTACCTATGAAAGTCTCAAGTCCATCCTTCTTTATAGCCAAGTAGTACTCTATTGCACAAAAAGACCACATCTTTTTATTCATTCCTGGCTGATAGACATTTGGGTTGTTTTCAAGATTTAACTATTATAAACTGTGCTGCTATAAACACTGGTGCACATATAATGCTATGGTGTTCTTTTACTTCTTCTTGGAAAATACCCAGAAAGGGAACAGCTAGGTCAAACATGACCTCTACTCCTAGCCTTCTGAGGAATCTCCATACTGACTTCCAAAATGGTTGCACCAGTCTACACTTGAACCAACAGTGGAGAAGGGTTTCTTTATCCCTACAGCCTCTCCAGAATTTATTATTGGTTGACTTCTTGATGATGGGCATTCTTTCTGGAGATGGAACTTGTGTTGTTTTAATTTGCATCTCTCAAATGGCCAACGATGTTGAGTATTTTTTCATACATTTATTCATCATCTGTATTTCTCTGCTTGAGAAGTATGTATTCATCTCAGATGCCATTTTTGCACTCGGTCCTTGAATTTGGCGAGTTTGAGTTCTTTTAATTCCTTATATGTCTTAGGTAGAAGTCCTCTGTATGAGGGAAAATTGGCTAAAAGTTTTGTCCACTCTGTGGCTGCCTTTGCAATCCTGGTGATTTCTCTTGCTGTATAAAAGCTTTTCAGTAAGATGAGATCCCAGGCTTTTTTTTTTCCTGTGGAACTGGGGATCAAACTCAGGATCTTGCACTTGAAATCCCAGTTTTGATTCTTTGAAGTATTTCCTAAGCAGTCTGTGTTTTGTTCATGAACTCTCTGCCTACCACTATGTCTTTAAGATTTCTACCTACTTACAGAGGAGTAATTAATAGTTTTATAAGATAATTATCCCAAGCATAGTCAGAAGGATTTTGGCCATTATGTGAAGAACTCTGTCACTTTCTATGATATGAACTACGTCTTTTATTCCTCTCCAATTTTTTTTTTTAATGCTCATTTGTCTAGTTGCTAGACCAGCCTGAATCACCCATGGCATTGGTCAGTTAAGAACATCAACACTGACCTCAGACTCAGATATCCCACATACCTGAAGAGTTGCCAAGACAAGCTGCCATGATGTTCCAAGGACAGCGCCATGACAGTGAGCCAGGTTAAGTAGAGTCCTCATACACTGGATATTTTTGGAAGTTAGCTGTATTGAAAAAGTATATATTAGAAGAACTGCTATGCATTTTTTAAAATTAAAATATTACAAAGCAGTTTTAGTGCACTCAAAGATTTTTTAAATTTAAAATTATTTAAAAAATGGATTGGATATTTTAAAGAGAAGTTAATTTGATTAAAAGTTGTATTATCATTATTGGCCACAGGAATACCAATTATATAACTAAAGAGCATCTTCTGAATATACCTTTCAGGTAGCAGAAGTAAATGTAATGACAGATCTTGATAAATATGAAAAGAAAATGTTCTAAGAGATTTTCTTGATAATTAACTGGTACTAAAAAAAAAAAGGAAAAATATCTTACCATTACTGTCCCCTGAGGCTGGACTGCTAGAGGCTGACCCACTGCCACAACTTGTTGGTGAGACTCACTTGATGGGCTGATCATCATAACACTTTGGCCCTGAATAGAATATGCTAGAATACAAAGGAAAGCCTGATTAGTAACATATACATGTCATACTACATTCAAAATAATATTAACAATACTAATTAAGTTCAACTGTAACACTTAAACATCATTAATATGATCTATATATATAATCATTTTAAAAGTTCACAAAATACAAAATCTAAGAAAGTATTGAGTAAAATGATCTTTTACTTAAGTTGTAAAAATTATAAGACTGATAATTTTCTTCACATATAAAACAACTAGGACACAAACTGTTTTAGTTTTATTTGTTTTGTTTTTTGAGACAGGGTCTTGGTATATAGTTCAGGCTGGCCTTGAACTCACTATGTAGCCCAGGCTGGGCTCAAACTGACAGTGATTCCCCTGCTTCAGCCTCCCAATGCTGGGATTATAGACATGTGCTACAATGCCGAGCTCACATTTAATATTTTAAATATTGTATTTCTTCAGAAATCAGTATCTCTACAGAGACCAACACAATTTCAGTTTAAAAACTGAATTATCACATTGAAAAATATGAATATCACATATAACAAATCTGAGTACTTTCAAAGTGTTCAAAAACAAATCTTTAAATGTCAGCTTAACTTTAGTGACTGCAAACATTACCACTGTAGTTTTATTCTGTTAATCTGAGTAAAGATCTGATGATAAAAACAGATAAAGCAACCATTAATTAGCTATTCTTTCTGAAAATCTGTAACATATGTACTGCTGTATATTGTCCTAGTTCTATTTCTATTTGTTCTTACTCTTAAAAAAAAAAAAAAAAAAAGGAAAGATCCACCATTTCAACAGTACATTATTATTTACAAAGGACTTAGAGATTTATCTGCACAGTTATTATTTATGTCTGGCATTATATTCTCCAGGCTGTCTTTGTAAAAGGGACTCAAGAAGCCACACTGAGCCGGGCGTGGTAGCGCACGCCTGTAATCCCAGCACTGGGGAGGCTGAGGCAGGAGGATCGGTGCGAGTTCGAGACCAGCCTGGGCTACAAAAGTGAGCTCAAAGCCAGCCTGAATTGCATAGCGAGACCCTGTCTCAAAAAAGACAAAAAAAAAAAAAAAAAAGAAGCCACCCTGGTAGCATTCACTTCCTCAGCGAAAGTCAGTGAACAGAATAGCAGACGCCTCAGCTCAGAATTCCCATCATCTTTTCTTGGTGCCATCACCCCAGTGGATGGAAGAACTTGGCATAGCCTTCAGTCTTACATTTGTTAGAAAGCGAAGCCGCAGAGGTGGTATTCAGCACAGTGAGAGCATAATGAGGAGGCAAGGAACCTTTGCATATTGCAGTTATGAAGGCATCCCTTGAAGTTACAAGGCCCAATCTTCCACAAAGAGCGGCCATAGTCAGTTCAGCTTTTAAAATATTCTCGGTGGCGGCCTCATCTGTGCTGAAAAAATAAGGCTTTTTATTTAATCTGATTAACTTATTTTAAATTACACCATTAAAAAAAATTAAATTACACTGTAAAACATAGCATGGGATTAGGTATTCAGTTAAGTTTTAAGAAAGTTTACAAAAATGTTGTGAAAATAATGTATTTTAGAAGGAATTTTAACTAGGTAAATGCAGTACACTATATATATATATATATATATATATATATATGCACACACATACACACACACACACACACACACACACACACTATTGATGAAAAAAACTTAAAAGATTTAATTTAAAATCTCAAGAATCTCTAGCTGGGCATAGTGGTGCATGCCTGTAACCCCAATACTTGGGAGGCTGAGAAATAGGATCACCTTGAGTTTGAGGCCAGCCTAGACTATACAGCAAGATGCCACCTCATCCCTCATATATATATATATATATATATTTTTTTTTTTTTTAATTAGTAAAGTCTGCAATCCTGAAGGAAGACATTAAAGAAATTGAATATAATCATCATTGCAAAAGTAGTACTAAGTCTTACGATGTAAAGGTGTTCTATAGCATAGAAACTGCATTTTCCATTAAAACATTACAGTTCTGGTGGAAGGATAGGGCAAGGGGAGGGTGAAGCAGTGTGTGACAGAACAACATTTTAAACAAATGACAGTGAGGTTGAAATATTAATTACCCTGATTTTACACTGTACTACACAGTACACATGTACAGTATACATGTATATTACAGTTTTCCCTAAGTATATACAATTAAATAATAAGAATAATGTTCTCATCACTCAAAAAAACTAGTATCAGAAAATAAATTCTAGGTAAATTTTTTAATGTTGGTGTTCACTGCCACAAGGTAACATAAACTTACAAAGAGTTAATACCTGGCGTCAAGAAGAAGTGATAGCGCAGCAAGCAGGCCACACCAGCAGGCATTCACCATTTCTTCCCAAACAGCTCTACTAACTTAAAGGAAAAAGGCATCATGCTTTACAGCAATTATAGATGGTGTGGTACTTGCCAATATATCCAACCATAAAATCTCCCTCATCATTCAACAATATGATATTCTATTAACCTAATTATTAAATAGTAAAAACCTTTAATATTTAAAATATGCCAAATAAACAAAACCTTAGAAACCACACTAATTTCAAACTTGAAGTAATAAAACAAAGTTTTAAAACAGATATTATAAGATCCTTCCTTAGACAAATTAACTATCTTTAAAAACCAAAACCAGATCAGCTCCTTGGACTGGCCCATCATTAAGTATGTGGGACCAGGGAAGATGGGCTTCAATGTAACATATTACTTATGTTACTTATGTTACATATTATATTACTTATGTTACATATTACTAACTATTACTTAGCCAGGACATCTGCACATACATTTGGAATCAAGCACGTAAGTACACTAAGCAAACTGTGATCAAACATTTCACTGTTGAAGGTGGAAATTACAAGTAAAGTTAAAAATAAACCTTATGGTATTAAATTGGAATGGAGAAATTGGTACAATGTCATCACAGTATTTAGTTGTGTGTGTGTGTGTGTGTGTGTGTGTGTGTATGTGTACTTCCTGTACAAGACAGCACAAAGCACACCTAGTATCCAAGAACTTTACCTCTAGGCTACATTGGAAAACTAAATGACACCCAGGCTAGACAAGAAACATGTAAGATTAGTTTGGAACACCTTCTATTAAATAGTGAGAAAGTGCTCACAGAATGTCAAAAGGACATGGGATATCAAAAGGGTACAGAGGCCAGCTTCAATAGGACCAATCTGAGCATCAAATCAAATAATGATAGTCACAGATTACAATCCTTTGGAAATAAATCCAGGAAGTTACACTAATATAAATTAATACTACTACTACTAATAATAATACAGGGAGGGGCACTGTTATGGTAGAGGGCTGATGTGCTTTGTTATAAAAAGTTAACAATGAACTTTATACTGAAAAAAACAGGCTGATTAACCAAGTGGCAAAACTCCAGTAAGGAAACAAGCTAATATCATATTCTTCCTAATGTGCTCTAATGTTAAATACAGCACAGCAACACTTCTAAGAAAAACCCTGTCAAATGTGAACAAATAAATCCAAATCTCAAGGAACATAAAACAAACTCAACTTGTTTGTCCTGTACTCTTCAAAAATGATCCTGGGCTATACAGAATGGTAGCAAGGCAAATTTGAATGTACTGTGAGATTTGGTAATAACACTGAATAGATCCTAATTTCTCATGGTGATTGTACTGTAGTAAGACACTGCCCTTAGTTTTAGAAAACTATACCTATTTCCTTATCTGTTTGGTCTGATGTTGACTGTAAATCTTGCTGTTCTGATGATTGAGTTGGTGAAGAAGCTGCTTCAGTGGTAGGATGACATTCTGTTTCAACTTCTCCTAACTCTCCTTCAATCATACTAGTGATCCCACGGACAAGATCCAGCAAACAATGGAACGCCACAGACATGGCATAGCCTTCCGGTATGGTTGGGGGCTCAACTTTGTCCAACATCTCTAGGCTGAAATTATGAAAAAATTAAAGTACTGATAAGGCACCAAGAAATTACAAAACCTTTTTCTACAATGTGTGTATTACAGAAATTAACACTGACAGAATAAGAAAAATAATGAACAAAATAAATGAATAAGTAAATCCAAATATCAAGGAACATGAAACAAACTCAAAAGCAAAGAAAAATAAGGAGTTTATTTATATGAAAAATAAAGGGTTTGTTTCATTTCAAGGAGCATTTCATGGTATTCTAAGTAACTCAGAAAAATTAAGACCCCCGACATAACTAATTATTTTAATACTTTACCTCTTGCTTCTCCTCTAATTTGCCAATATTTTCACTAATTTTAATATTGGAAAAGTAAAGATATATATAAAACATAGTAAGACTTTTACAAAGCTTTCTAACTCTGACTTAGGTGGATTGAATGTTGTTTGTTATTTTGAGGGTATTGGGGACAACACAGAATGATTTATACCACTGAGCAGTATTTGCAGCCCATTTTGTTCATTTATTTTTTACATTTTGGGACAGGGTCTCACTAAATTACCTAGGCAGGCCTAGAAACTATGATCCTTCTATTCCAGTTTCCTGAGCAGCTGGAATTATAGTCATGCACAACTGCACCTGACAGAGTTGCTTCTAAAAGAAGGTGCTGTAAAATAACATCAGTTCTATAAAGAGTCCAAGCTGTGTAACGAGATCTTGTATCAAATAAACAAATAAGTAAAAGACTAAAACAAAAAAAGAAAGACAATTCAAAGAATAGGAGAATATTTCACCAGGATGGCTATTATCGAAAAGATAAACGACAAATACTGTTTAGGATATGGAGAAATCCGAACCTTCACACATTGCTAATGGGACTATATAATGTTTCAGTTGCTTGGGAAAGCATTTTGACAGTTCCTCAAAAAGTTAAACACAGAGTCATCACATAATCTAGCAGTTCTACTCTGAGATACGTACCCAAGAAATGTGAAAACACATGTCTACGGAGAAATATGTAAGTAAATGCTTGCAGCAGCAATGTTCATAAGGAACCAAAAACTAAAGTAATCTAAATATCTCAAATGATGAACTTAAAAATGTGATATATCCGTAAAACATTAATCAACCATAAAAAAGAATGAAGTACACATGAACTTTAAAAGATTACATTAAATAAAGGAAGCCCGACACAAAGAGATTTATCGTATAAATAAACAAAAGTTCTGAAACAAGAAAAAAAAATAAAATAAAAAATTCTCAAAAATCATTACTAGAGGCTGGAAAAAAGGAGACTGAGCAATGCTTGTATCCCTGTATCAAGTAAACAAAAGACGAAAACAACAAAAAAAAGATAATTCAAAGAAATGGAGAGATTCCTTTCTGGATAATGGAAATATCCTGCAACTAGAAAAGCTCGCATAACTTTTAAGTACACTGACACCATCAAATATATGTTGTAAGAGGGAAATTTTATGGCATGCAAATTATCTCAGAAATAAAAATTAGTGAAGATTAAGAAAAGCAAAAATTTCCTACCTTAAATTCTAAAAATCTGTCAGTCATAAATAAGATTAGACAAATTGTAGAATTAATAAAAAATTAAGAACTGAGAATAAGCAAGAAGGGCACCTAGTGTAGTAATCATTTATCGGGCAAAAACTCTCAACCTGAGTCTATGTTTTGGAGGGGGGTGTATTATCTCATCTAAATCTTCACTACAACCTTGAATGATACAGATGTAGTTACTAATCATTAGTTTTTAACTCAAGCCTAATAGATTCTAAAGTTCATCCATTTTAGCCACTTATATATGACAACTCCCAGCCTTTTAAAATTTAGGCCATCATTAGAAATATATTTATATTATTGATCAAAAATGTAATTTCAGATAAGGAGAAAAGCTCAGGAAATTAATTCTCACCAGGCCAATTAGCCTTACTACATAATAGTAAACTGGTACTAAGGATTTTGTTAGACAAACTTCTGTTCTAAGAACATAGATCTATTTACATTGTTAAATATGTTTGTTATACTGAATGACTAATGACAACTCAGGAAGAAAAGACATGGGCTTCATTAAACTTTTATTAAATTAATAATTAAAATTTCCAAGTGTTTCACTTGGAATATTAATATAATTAATATTTTAATTTAATAATATTATAATTATTATAATTAATATTTTAATTATTATAAATATTATAATTATTATAATTAATATTTAATTTAATAATATTATAATTGATATAATTAATATTTTTATTTTTCCTTCAGATTTTGTTGGTACATTTTAGATGTAATGACCACCTTCACCACAATTTGTACCGTACACGACATAACTTGATTGTTTTTATTCCCTATTCCCCCCTTCAACTCGTACTCCCCTCCCGACTTAAAACAGCTTTGCTTCCATTTTTCCTTCTTTTCTAACCTTTTACAAAATTTTCCCTGATTAGCTAAATATTTAAAATAACTGGCTTCACATACAGGATCCAAAGAATTATATATCATTACTTGCATTTCATAGATGACAAAACTGAGTTTAAAAAGAAAAAAAGAGGGCCAGCAACGTAGCTCAAGGTCATTAAGCATCTGCCTGGCAAGCGCAAGACCCCAAGTTTTATCCCTGGTACCATAAAATATAAAAATAAAAATAAAACATTAATCTGCCTAAAGTAACTCAGTTAATAACAGATGACATAAGTCCAAGAGGTCTGAAATCAAGTCCTATAGTCCAAAAAAACTACGTAGAACAGCTGAACAGGCTTTTAATTTTAAAAATGTAACTCTTTGTTTTATAATGATGTTAGCCATCTACAAATAACATACAAAAAATCCAATCATAGAAAAATTCTCATAATAAGACAAAATAAAATGAGTTTTAGAGTACTAGAGCTAAAACTGAAACTGGATTTAAAACTTAAAATATATTGCAAAAAGAAGCATCTGAGGGTTCAGTATCATCCCCAACAGTATGATTTGCTATAAAATAATGTGACTGCTACTTACTAGGTGGCTTTAGCACTGCCTTGAACTGTTACAGTCAGAATAGGTATCCAAGTTCCTCTATATTCAAATGCTGGTAGCAAAGTAACACCTCCACCAATTCCCACCACTCCTGAGTTAGCTGGTGCAGAAACTGGGCCACCTGAATTATTGTTTCCTATTGGTTAAGGGGGAAAGAATAAAGATGCCAATTTACCACTTGATCACAAATCATTAACATTCAAACACCTAGTTAATCTTTAAAGTTTTTTCTGTTCTATGAGACTACTACAAATACCAATGAAATTTATCAAACCTAATTTGTTTACCAAATAATCTATTTCCCCAGAAAAACATTTTCTTTGTTGTACAAAAGCTACAAAAGTGGAATTAATTCTTCATTTAGGCTTTTTTTAATCAAAGTGGAAGTAAGTTAATATACAATCAATTCAAAAATGATAGAGAAAGAAAATAAAGAGAAACATTACTTATACAATAATTCCCAAACAAACTTAAACCCATGTTAATATCTGCTGCTTAAAGGGAGACTAACAGACTTCCTACGGTAATAACTATCTAGGCTCTTTAAAGAAAGGCATCAAATGGAGTTTCTTTTATAGCATCCAAACTTTGTCCTATTGTGATCAGATGAACTAAAAGTATACCAGAGAAGAGACTCTATTCTAGAACAGAAAATATAGTTGTTGCTGTGCCATCACATTCTTTTCTTTTCAATGTATTTGGCACAGAGTGTCACTACACAGCCTGAACTCACGGTGACCCTCCTATTTTCAGCCTCTCCAGCACTAGGATTACAGGCATGTGCAACTATGCCTGAATTCAGTGGCTGGCTCAGAGTGCCCAGGGACGGGGCCAGCACAGCATATGGTACCAGGAATCAAACCCCAGCCCCTGCACCTGCCTAAGCAGATGCTTAGTGCATTGAGCTATCTCATCTGCCCACATTATTCTTTGAATGTAAATCTTTATTAATGTATTCAAATTTCTCTAGTCACATGGTTTCTAGAAAACAGCCTCTCAAGACAAGGATCCTTACCAGCTTGGTTGGTTGTAGCAGGATTTCCAGTAGGTGGGACAAGAAACAAGGACTGGATAAAAGATCCCAGAGCATTCACAATATCGCGAAAAACCTTGGTAGAATGTTGTTTCATATCGTAGGACTGACAAAATGACCTGAAAAATATTTTAAAGCACTTTTAGGAGAAAAACTTGCATTAAAAATTCACTTTTTTTTCTCTTATCACAAGTAATGTTGCTAAAATAGCTTCAATGCTATCATGCTACCTATCCTCAAAGATTCTTCAACAAAGCTGAATGATGAATTTAAGGACAAAGGTTGGGAGGGAAGTCAATGTCTAAAAAAACTGTTTTAGCTATTAACTCAGTAAATTTATATTCTGCCCCCTTCTGAGTTCCTTTGCATATCTCCACCATACCCCTTCATATACATAAAACATACAATTTTCTTTATTATCACATTTGGGGGAGAATAAATATCAAAATTCTTCCTACTAGTTTATTAATCTGACTTTTGTACTAGTTTCTTAATGCATCCCATTTGCAAAATACTGTTGAGGTTTTACCTTAACAGTTGAGGCTGCACACAGAGCCTGTGTATTGATTCTACTGCAACAGCTCGTAGCCACTGGGGTTTATCTGCATCCAGAAATTTCACCAGAAGTGACAGAAATATCTCACATTCAGTTACCTAAAAAGTATAGCATTTTTTATCTTTCTCTAAGTCAAAGAAAAGAATAAAAAATTGTATTCTTGTTATTTACTTAGTACAATGGACAAACTAATCTTTTACTTTAAAATAATTTCCTAAAAATTATTGGAGAAAATGGGGGTAGTTTTCTATAAGCAGTTTTATTATAAGGGAAAGATAGAAGAATAAAAATAATATTCCTAAGTGTTGTCCTCCCTGAAAACACTCTTGAACTATACACTATGGTCAATCCTTTATCCTTATTTTTTAGCACAGCATACCATCTTGTCCCCTCTTACACCTGAAAATTGCCAGTGAGCCTATATCATGCATACTGCTAACAGGATGTATACTCTACCCTTCAAGAATATCACAACAGCTTTTCTACATTTTCTTAGAGGTAATATGTTAGTATCTGGACACCCATCCTAAGTGCTTCAGACAGCACAGAAGCACCTAGCTCAGACAACAGAAATAAATGGGAAACAATAAAATAGATATATCTCTACCTAAATGAGTGGGACATTCTAATTTCTTCTAGTCACTCTAGATAATAGCAACAGAACAAAACTTTGAATGTTAATTATCCTTATCTCTCTCTGAGCTACTTAACAGAGCTAAACTTATGAATCCTGGAGAACAGCATTCTCTAGGCCAGTGTTTCCCAAAGTACAGAGGCTGGACCTCTTACAGGTCCTTAGATCAAAATTATTTTTAGTGTATGTGCTGCTGAAGCAAATACAAAATTGTTTTTTAAATGATACTATGATATTATTTGCCATTTTCAAGGTAGTGACATTTGACATGACAGTACAAAAGCTATGGTGGATATAACAGTCAGTACCTTAGCAGGAATTAAAGCAATAGAATCAAACTGTGTAGGTACCATTTTATTCTTCAGTACCATCTACAATTAAAATATAAAAATACATACTATATAATTTTATTTAAGAACAATAGAAGTAAACAAATACATAAACTGTTGATTTTATTAAACCTGACCCTGTGAACAAATCTTCTAATACTCTCCATACACCCTGACTTTACATGCTGATATTTCTATATCCTAATTATTTTCACTATTACTATCTTGCCTATATTTGTTAATGTTTTAATTGTAAAAGTACATAATATAAATTTACTTTCTTAATCATATTTTTAAGTATGACAAAATGTGAAATATACATGAAGCACATTTACTGTTTATCAAAGTATGCTAGAGGTCTAGAAGAAATTTGTTGACTGATTAGCGACTGACTATCCACTTATGACTGATTAGTACCCATGAAAAGAAAAAGGAGAAATGTCTTCCTATAGTCTTATCTCAATTTACTATAGCTAAGCCAAATTCTAGAAAGAGGAAGAAAAATCTTAAGACAACCTAGCCAATTCTTAGGAAACAAATGGGGAAGTGGTATGTAGACGCCCTACTGACAACAAAATCTTTCTGAATATTTTGACACCCACATAGCCTAGCAATTATTTAACAAAACTACAGCAACTACACTGACCCATATATTTCCCTTTTTAATAATCTCTCCACTCCTCATATCTTTCCAAGCTTATTAGTACTTCTATATCCTAATTATCTTCACTTTTAAAGTCTTGCCTACATTTTTAAATACTTTATAAAAATACACAATATGAAATTTACTCTTAATGACATTTAACTGTACATTTCAATCATACACACATTTAACAGTAACTCCCCATTCTTCCCTCCCCTCAGCATTTGACAAGCACCATTAAATATTGTGTCTATTAATCTGAGAAAAACATGTATTCTGCAAATCTTGGATAGACTACTCCTTGTGTCTATTATGTTGAACTGACTTGTAATGTTAAAGTTCTGTTTCCCTTCTAATCTTAATTGATTTTGTGTGTACCCACCACTGCAAATAGGATACTGAAATCTCCTATGATTAAGTATCATCTATTTTGTTAATCAAAAACAAAGATATAAAATACTAGTAAATTATGCAATAGTGAACCTAGTTTATCACATAATTAGAAATATACCATTTCCCTTAGAAATATCATTTGAACGTTTAATGGCTGATTAGTGCCCATAAAAAGAAAAGGGAAAAATGTCTTCCTGTAGTCTTAACCCAATTCACTACAGTTAAGCCATGTACTATAGCAAAATTTATATTCACAAAATTGTGATCAGGAATATCAGAATATATCCACAAATTCTGCATAACAGATATAATAAGTAAAAAGCAAAAGCTTGACTTCTAATTTTTTACACACTTTTAGCATCATTACTGTAATCTGTTAATCCAGACAAAATAGTATAAACAAAAATAATCTACATGTTATAATTTTAATTATACTTCAAATGACATATAGATTTAGCTAAAATGCTGAATTTCTTTTTTTTTTTTTTAGAATTTTATTTTTTCTTGTTTCAGAACCTTTGTTTGTTTATTCACTCATTTTTATGGCTGGCTCAGCCCGCCCCGAGGGCAGGGCTGGCGCAGCATGTGGTGCCGGATATCAAACCACAGTCCCTGAAGCCGCCCAAGCTTTCCCAAGGATGGAATGTTTGTTATCTTTAAAGTACCTAGAATACTAATAGGTGCTCAAAAAAATTCTGAATTGAATTTTAAAAACTAATCAATAAAATTCCATCAAAAGAAATGTTACATTACATACAACTATATATACAAACATTCATGGAAATTAGCACTTACCAAAAGACTGTAGAACTGCTTAATCAGAACAGATACTACTCTCAGCAAACGCATGCAGATAGGAAAATACGGCTTTTCAACTGGTGCTGGAGAAGATGAAGTACTGGATCCTTGTCTGAATTTTATATTTGGAGAGAAGAGCTTTATCACAAGAGGACACACCCTTTCTTTGAGGAGGAAACTAAATTCCTGGTGCTATGGGTTAAAAAAAAAAAAAAAGAATTTAGTTTGTATTTAATGTTTTTAAAATACAATCTTAATAATAAATATGATAACCACCCAGCAGAAAAGTTTAAACATGACGCATAAAATGTAAAAGTAGTTAAGTATGCAGAGCTGTAAAAGACTCTAATCAACAGCTTCCAAGACTGCTGGTTTCACCAGTAACCCACTGCAATTATGGAACATGTGACTATGTATATAAACTACCTTCTCCTAGATCAAAGGGAAGAAATCTATTGGACTAATAACCATTAGAAAACTTATCATGTCTACACCTTGGGCCCTGTATACTACAATGAGGACAGCAATATGCATTGTATCTATTATTGGGAATGTATAACTAACATGTTTTGAAACTGTCACATTGTAATTTCTTATTAAAAGCAATAAAAATTTAAAAAATAATAATAAATATGATTTGTCATTATTCAGCATAAATTTACTTAATTATAAGTTTATATATTTATATTTTACAGTATAATTGTGAAATTCATACTGCTCATACTTTACAAATTGAGAAATTTTATTCTCAAATCCCATATACATTGTAATTGTATATTAGTATAGTATGCAGAAAGTCTCCCTTAACCTGTTAACTCCCTGTCTATATTAGTTAAGAGCACAGTTCCACTTGAGGGACAAATTAAGGCTTAGACTGCATTTAATAATGAACTTATAATAATGAAGTATATTTGATTTTGTTGTTTTAATCATTTAAATTTCATTAAAGCTAAAAACAAAGAATCATAAAAATCACCCAAAATCCTTTAATTTTAAAAGGCAAATAAGCCAGAGTAGTTTATTTGCTTAGGAAAAAGTTTTAATTTCCTTTACATTGGAAATAATCAGAAGATAAATCAGTAATGAGATCTATTTTGCCTGATATTACCTCTTGCAGCTAAGTAAGCCTTTGTTAACTGATGTATACGTTTCCAGATTTTTATACATGCTTTAATGTACTTTTAAATCTTTCCCCTCATTCCTGTGTCTTTAAATAGCAATGGTATACCAACAATGTTTAAGTTTATAATTCTGACCTAAAACCTCAATATGCAAATAGCATCTTGCATGTCTAATAATAAAAACGAAACTGAACAAAATTTTCTTCACATAAAAATTGTCTACAAATGCATTTCATATTAGCAAATGATTCACTGCTCAAGCCAAAAAGCTGAAGTTATCTTTGAAATTGTCTTTTTCACCACCCACTACATCTTATTTATTTATTTACCAATTAGTTGACACTCTGTAGTCACAGTTTCATCATATGTAAAGTAGAAGTAACTGTCACTTTTTACTCATTTGGAAAAAAAAAAAAAAAAAAATCAAGAAAATATCATTATCCTATTATCATTTTACACAAAAGACTTGGACAAGTTATACCTACATATTGCATATATTATATGAAATGGAATAAGCTGGAAATATTGTTCATTATTATGAAAAGCAATTAACAGTTGCCTAATGTGTACAAAAATATTATAAACCAAGACCCTGGCCAAAAGATCTTCTACTTTATTTTTTTTTTATTTTTTTATTTTTTAATTTAAAAAAAAATTTTTTTTCTTGTTTCAGAACCTTTGTTTGTTTATTCACTCATTTTTATGGCCGGCTCAGCCCGCCCCGCGGGCAGGGCTGGCGCAGCATGTGGTGCCGGGGATCGAACCGCGGTCCCTGAAGCTGCCCAAGCTTGCCCAAGCTTTCCCAAGCAGGCACTTTAGACCACTGAGTCATCCCGCTGGGCCCAAAGATCTTATACTTTATAGCACTTGAGTAATACAGTTTGTAGGCTGAGAATAAAGGATAAAATGGATTGCTTAGAGAGGAAGTAGAAGGCACTACTTTAGTTGTTAAATAACTTCAACTTTATTTAAAGAGAACAGAACTGGTATATGTGTCCATCTGGCACCACCAATCTAACTAATTTGTCATCTTTTTTTTTGGTACCTGGGATTGAACTCAGGACCCTGTGCTTGCTAGGCAGGCAAATATGCTGCTACGCTATCTCCCCATTCAGTTACTTTGACAAGACACAGTATCTTCCAAGATGTTTACAGAACATGCACTGATGGGAAACTCTTCTCCCATTCCACACCCCTTCTTCTACCATTATTAAGCAAAAAGTTAGACAACCTACACTGGAACCTCTGGCATGACAAAATAAAGGTTTAATACTTTCCTGCTTAAAACAATAAACAATCTGAATTATAGTACATGATCTGCTGATAACTAAAGGACTCGATACAGGGTCTCACAATGCACTGCCGAATCATAGTGATCCTACTATCTCAGCCTCCCCAGTGTTATGATTACAGCCATGTGCCACCATGGTGCCAGAGATTGAACTTGGTTCCTTGTGCTTGCCAGGCAGGCACTTAGACTGCTGAGCTATCTCCCCAGCCCTAAATGAGGGACTTAATGAAAAAATTTTGGGCTTTAGGTTTTTAAGCAAAATGAAATGTTTGAATTCATCATTCTCTTTTCCCTTATTTTCTACTTAAAATATTTTTTATATTACACATTACTAGTATTTACTATAGTTTTTCATTAAGTTATCAAAAAATACATAGGTATTTCCAACTAAAGTCCTATGTATGAACTGTTCTAGCTAGCGGAAGGCTGAGACAGAGGATCACCTGAACCTAGGACTCAAAGGTCAATCTGGTCAACACAGAACAAGATCCTATCTCAAAAAAACTAAACAAAGCCAAACCTACATAACAATGTATCAAGAGCTGTTAAAAATCAAAACAAAACAAACAAACAAAAAAACCTCAGTAATTCTTTTAGGATTTTAGACATAAAAACAGCTCACATACATTTCTCTGATAAACCCACAGCACAGGAAATATTTAACTAGTATAAAGTCTCTAAAGATTTGTTTACTTTGGTACCAGGGATCGAATTCAGGATCTTATTTTTGCCACACTTATGCTGCTGAGCTATTTCCCGACCCTCTGGAGACTTTTTCTAATGTTAAAATTACAAAATGTTAAAGCCCTAAAAACAGAAAAAGAAATAGTTTATTACCATACATCTTCTATAGTCTGAGACTGTCTTTACATCTTTTGATGTGGGAAAAAAATACACATTGCTTTCTTGAAAAATATTTGTGAGAAAAATTAAAGAACAATTTTGTTATAAGACAGTATTGATGGCTTACATGCAAAAAGACTTGTGGAAAATCATTGAGGACTGACTCCAGCAATTCGAGACCAAATGTCCGAGTCATTTCTGTCATACCCACAAGCCAATATGGGGCATCAGCATTAACCAACTGACAAAGGTCCTGGGAAAAGAAACAATGTCATGTGCTACAGTGACATGCTTTTCATAGAAATCCTATTCATTAGAAACAATATCAGTAATTCAAATTGTGTATTCGATAGATCATATAAACTGCTATAGCACACATAACTATTGACAATATATAAACAAATGACTGTCTTTAATGTAATACTTTCTCATGTTGATTAGCTATACAGTAAATACAAAAACTGTTCTTTAACCTTCAAGAAATATTTAAATATTGCTTCTCTATTTTTAATTCTATGTTAAAAATTAGATTGGACAAATTCAAAACAAATAGTAAGAATTTTAAAAAAATGTTTTAAATCACATAAAACTGTAATAAAGTTACTTTAAAAATATTTTGAGTATTTTAACAAAATGTGTAAAGTACCTGGAAGAGCATATACGCATCTTTAGCACATGGCTTGAGGGTGCTGACAGATCTTCTGTTACTATTGCCTTGGACCAGTACTGGTTGTTCTACATTATCTACAATCAAAATAGGATAGGCTTTAGAGGTTCATGATGGCCTTTAATAAGTCATACATTCTATTTAAAAGGTATGGTTAAAATAAATACCTGTTTAATTACAAGCCTTACAATTTAAGAACTATATCTTCAAAATGAAACAATAAATGAGAACTTACTTTTCTACAAATGCCATTAAAAAAAACTACACAATGTTATATTTACTTTTATAAGCTTGTGATAGCTTTGTCTAATATACTGAGTTTATCCAGTCCCTCACTCATCAAATCCTTTTTCTCATGACTATGAAAGTCACATGATCTTTGAACATGCCTTTAAACATTATATGTATAAAAGTTTATCATACTATTAATACCTCTACCATCTCACTATCTTCAAAAGCATTAACTGCTTGATCTACCATAATGTGTCTGTAATAAATATTGACAAGCCTAGAATGGTGTTTCCCAACTTAGCATTTTTTTCATTACTAATAAAAAAGATGACATTCTCTACAAATTATGACAACTGGCTTTGAATATTGATTTTCTGAACAAGACCTTTTTGAAAAAAGTCCTAGGTACTTTTTTTATTTGACAGTATTTAATGGTATATTAGAATTTAGAAACACAGGGGCCCGGGGGGATGGCTCAGTGGTCTAAAGCGCCTGCTTGGGAAGGCCTGGGCGGCTGTAGGGACCGCAGTTCGATCCCCGGCACCACATGCTGCGCCAGCCCTGCCCTCGGGGCGGGCTGAGCCAGCCATAAAAATGAGTGAATAAACAAACAAAGGTTCTGAAACAAGAAAAAAAAAAAAATTAAAAAAAAAAAAAAAAAAGAATTTAGAAACACATAGCTAAAATTACCAACTCAGGAATTACATTGAGGCTATAAATACATAAGACATTCAAGCTGGAACACTGTCCTATTTTTATGTAATTTTGAATATCTAACAGTGTGGTAATTTATAAGTTGAATTCCTTAACATTCAACCTATTAAAATTTCACTTGCAATTTTCCTTAATGACAAATATGGAAAAATGATATACCAATCTGACCAATGTTTAATTTTGTTAGAAGTATGTGAGCAGGCACATCTAGTATTATTGCCAATTTTTACAGTTTTGCCAAAGAACACAAAATTCAAAAGACTATGTAATATCAGGGAGTCTTAAAAAAATAAAATGTAAGAAGAAAAATAGTGGTTTTTTTTTTTTTTTTTTTTTTTTAAAGCATGTTTAAAAAAAGAAAACAGTACAGGGGATCAAACTCAGGACCTTGAATTTGTAAGGCGAGCACTTATGCTGCTGAATAAAAGGAAAAATCATTAAATATTTTTAGGAGATTGCTCATTACTGTTGCTCCTTGTTATCTTTTCACATGACCACAGGGAAAAAGTTACTTTTCATTAAATAAAGATAAAACCTAAAAATTATCAAACTATTGAAATTACAACATGTCAGAACGAAATATGTCAGCTCTCTAAAAAGATAATTTTTTTAATTTAAAAGGTTAACTTAGGGGCCGGCAGGATAGCTCAGTGGTTTTAAGCGCCTGCTTAGGAAAGCTTAGGCCACTGCAGGGACCGTGGTTCGATCCCTGGCACCACATGCTGCGCCAGCCTTGCCCTCAGGGCAGGCTGAGCCAGCCATAAAAATAAATAAACAAAAGTTCTGCGACAAGAAAAAGAAATAAAATAAAATTCTAAAAAATATAAATAAATAAATAAAAGGTTAACTTATAATAATTGTAGATACTACAAAGATTACTCTATAACATGTTATCAGGTCAAAAGGTGAAAAAATATATTAAGACTTTCAAACAGTTTAATATATCAAGCATCTTGTAGACATCCAACAGACTCATCTATTAAACTTTTTTTTTTTTTTTTTTTAATGGCTGGCTCAGCCTGCCCTGGGGGTAGGACTGGTGCACCAGGTGGTGCCTGAAATCAAAATTCAGTCCCTGCAGTTGACAAAGCTTTCTTAAGCAGGTGCTTTAGACTGCTGTGCCATCTCACCAGCCTAACAGACTCATTTTTAAAATTACTCAACAACAGTCACAAAATATAATGCAACTACTAAAATTCAAATTATGTGGATAAAGGAAATAAAAAATTCACAGAATATAACGCTAGGCTAAAATGTGAAATTATCGGGCCCGGTGGGATGGCTCAGTGGTCTAAAGCGCCTACTTGGGGAAGCTTGGGCAGCTGCAGGGACCGCGGTTCGATCCCCGGCACCACATGCTGCGCCAGCCCTGCCCTCGGGGCGGGCAGAGCTGGCCATAAAAATGAGTGAATAAACAAACAAAGGTTCTGAAACAAGAATAAAAATAATAAATAAAATAAAAAATTCTAGAATGTGAAATTATCATCTTCAATCGAAAAGTATACACATACAGAAATAAAAACTGAAATTAAGAGTTACTTTTTTTAAATGATAAAACTGACTTAAGAAAAAAATTGCCAATGTTAACACAACAGTAATGTTTTAACATTTTTAAAGTTTTCTAGTTTTTAAGTTTTCTGAGTTCAAAGAGCAAAGGCTGAAAATTAATAAAAATGAAATCCAACAGTCAAAAAGAAATAATTTTTATCACTTCACCTTTGTGGCGTTCATCTTCAGCAACCATTCTCTCAAAAACAACAGTAACAACTTGTCGCACTGTAGCAGCAGCTGTATTATTTGTAATATTATCTTTTGTGAAGTGTAGTCGAAAACAAAGGACAATTGCCTAAAAAAGTTTTCATTTAAAAGGAAGTAAGAACAGGGTACATGACTACTATTATTTTTATCAGATGTAACCTAAACTTAAATGATCACCTTTGATTCTTTTCGAGACATTAGAAGTGCCACCATCAAGCTAAAACATTTCTCAGACTTTAAAATAATTCACTCTCAGCCAATATATAGCTTTGTAAGATTAGTTTAAGTAACATGAAATATCTTTTAAAATTTGTTCTTTAGTGCATAGAATGTGTTATGCTCTACTTTTCCTGAATGGCTTGCTTTACAAACAGCAAGTACTCAAAATCTGTTGTATCAACAAATCATCTGAAGCCATACTATCTAAACTGCTAAACATATGAAGTGCTATTTTATAACAGAAGCCATTCATTTCTTTATTTTTCAACTTAAGATAAAATTTCCGTAAAGTAAATTGTGTCTTTTATACCCCATGAAAAATGGACACAAATGTGATGTAAGACATCTCTATCACTCCAAAAGTTTCCTTGGGGACATTTAGAGCATATTTCTTCCTCCACTGTAGGCCAACATAACCACTCAGCAGCTTTTTGCACTACAGGTTAACCAGCACTATGCACAATTTTATATAAAGAAATTCATCAAATATGCATTTTTTGTGTCCATCTTCTTTCACTTAAAGTATTTGTGAAATTCATTTGTACCCTTTTTATTACTGACTTCATCCCATGGTATGAGAACACTGTAACATTTTATTTGTTAACCTACTGGTAGACATTTGGGCAGTTTTCAGTTTTTGGGTATGACTGCGGCTGTTTTAAACACTCATAAGTAAGTCTCTACAAGGACACATGTTTTCATTTACATTGAGTAATATCCAGTAGTAAAATGATTGAGATTCATGGTAATATGGGTATGACTCTAAGAAACTATCAGTTTTCCAAAGTAAATTCACAATTTGACAATCCTATCAGCAGTACCAGTAGTGCACGTGAGTTCAGAACTATTTATATCCTTTAGGATACTTGCTATGGTCTGCCTTATAAGTTTTAACTATTCTAACGGATATTAAAATAACAATAACTCCTGTGGCTTGAATTTACACTTTCCTCATAAGTTTTCACAATGAGTCTCTTTTCATGTGTTTGTTTCTATTTAAATATCTTATTTTGTGAAGTAGAAATAATCTGCTCATTCCTTAGCTGTCTTATTCTAAAATAATTACAAGTTCTTTATACAGTACAGATATATATCCTTTGTCAAATATCTGTAACTATCATTATTTAGTTTCTTTCATAATTCATGGATTTTATAATCTTTATATCACAAAGATTTGCTCCTATGTATTCTAGCAACTTTATAGTTTGAAAATAAGCCATTGCAAAAAAAAATAGTACTTTAGCTTACATGCTAATTTTAATTTAAAAATTCTAAAGGAAATAAGCCTTTGATACAACTATTGCTCTTTACATTTTAAAATAAAGGAAAGGAACATCCAATAGATACATAAACTTGGCTACCATGTCCAGCTGTACTCTGTCTGTCTGTCTGTCTGTCTGTCTTTCTTTCTTTTCCCATATATTATAGCTGGTTCAGCCTGCCCTGGGGGTGGGGCTGTTGCACCATGTGGTGCTGGGGATTGAACCATGGTCCCTGCAGCTGCTTAAGCTTGCCTAAGCAGGTGCTTTAGACCACTGATCCGTCTTGCTGGCCCATGATTTCTTATTTGATTTTCATTTTCAATTGTTTCAGTTCCAATTAGCTAACATACTAAAATAAATTCTATTATCAATTTTTATTTTTACAGTACATCAGTCAATAATTATTTACAAAAACTTAAATACTTGTATCAGAACCATAATGTCATGGCTAGAAACCAAGAGGAATTATATATAATGAAGTATACATTGTATACAAATATGTCAACATCTGTGTATAGCAGATACGAATTTAAGATAAACTACTGATAGTTAAGTAAAAATCTTACTGCCCTAAGAACATCAAATACACTTGAAACAGACATATTCACTTGAGATAACATATACAGTTTAATGTAACAGTGCATTTCTCTATTTTCAAGGCCATCCATCCTTAAAAGCATGTAGTTATAATAAAACTATTTCTGAGTTTCCAAACCATTTCTTTTTTTTTGTCTTTTTGAGACAGGGTCTCGCTATGCAGTTGAGGCTGGTCCTGAGCTCACTTTTGTAGCCCAGGCTGGTCTCGAACTCGCACCAATCCTCCTGCCTCAGCCTCCCGAGTGCTGGGATTACAGGCGTGAGCCACCACGCCCGGCCTCCTCCAAACCATTTCTTACTGTAAATTACTAAGACTACTCTTTCTTTTCTGTTATTTAGAAAAAGAATTTTTTTTCATGTATTTGGTACAGAGTCTCACTGCACAGCTCGGACTTATAGTGATCCTGTGTAAAGCCTCCTCAGTGCTGGGATTACAGGCGTGTACTACCATGCTCAGACTCAGTGATCAGCACAGCATATGGTGCCCAGGATCTAACCCCGGTCCCTGCGCTCACCTCAGCAGGAGATTAGTCCACTGAGCTATGTCACCAGCCCTTTAGAAATATCTTGTAATTTACATTTTTATATGAATTTAAATATACAGAATTGTTTCAAAGAGGTTGGGAAGAGCGAAGAAATGAGAAATAGCTGGCATACATGCAGCTTTACCCAGTAAAAATGCTAAAAAAAGACTTCGCTAGCCACTTAAAAGATTTAAACTGTCTGGCTTCAGGGCCAGGAATATAGCTCAGCATCCAAAGTGACTGCCTGGCAAGTGTAGGTTCCTCAGTTTGATTTCTAGCACTGAAAACAAACAAACAAACAAACAAACTGGTTTACATAACATACACATATAAAATTATTTTCAAAAGTCAAGGAAGAGCTATCACAGGGACTCAACTCAAAGCAACACCACAACACATCTTCCCCTCTTCTTCCATTCTGATTCTTCCACACTTTTTCGCTTACTTTTCTATTTCTCATTAATAACTAAACCAATCAGCAATATCCACAGGGCTCTAACAATGAGTTTAACTTTCTTCTGGAGAAAGTAAGGCATCAGTGGCCAATAAAATGAAGTGCTAATTAATTAGTACGCTGGCTACAGGGAAGTTGGGCTTAGTTCGAGCATCAGGCTTTTCTCTTTCAGCCAGCTTATCCAAATACTTCTGAAAACCGTTTATAAACTGACAAATAGGACTCTTACCTTAGAAAGTGCCTCATCATGAACTACTGTGTTGGTTGTTAAAAGAACAAGTACCGTCTGAAGTAGCTTAAGTTCTTCAAGACTATTTTCCATTAGTTGCCAAAGCATGTTAATTATATTCCCAGCAGCAGTCTGTAAAGTAATTTTAATTATCATCAACAAATACAATATAGATGCTGAGGATTCCAAATAAGAAAAGCCTTGGCTCACCTAGAGGGAATTTCTTTATCACAGTAAAAATAAAACACATATTTTAAGATCCGCAGATTCAAACACATGTCTCAACTAATTTGAGACTTACAACCAATTAATTTTCTTAAATTAATTGAAGAAAGTAATTTTTTCAACAATTGAAAAAAGTAAGTTTCTTTAAAGATGTAGTTTAGCAAACAGTAGCACGCAGTTCTAAAATATCTAGCCAGAAATCAAAGCTTTTTTCTACAATAACATGGACTTTTCATCTGGACATGAGTATTACAGGCATACACAAATTAATTTTGTGTTTCTTGTTTCTTTTTTATTTTATTTATTATTTTTATCCTTGTTTCAGAACCTTTGTTTGTTTATTCACTCATTTTTATGGCCGGCTCAGCCCGCCCCAAGGTCAGGGCTGGCGCAGCATGTGTGCCGGGGATCGAACCGCAGTCCCTGAAGCCGCCCAAGCTTCCCCAAGCAGGCGCTTTAGACCACTGAGCCATCCCGCCGGGCCCTGTTTCTTGTTTCTTAATGTTACTTTATAATGTGTTATAAGAACATGATAATCAACCCAAATTAACAATACATTGTACATTCAATTAAAACTAACTAATGGTAACTAACAGTAACTAATTAATGGTAACTAACTAATGGTAACTAATGAAGGGCAACAAAGCTGGTCATTTCTAGGGTATAAAATTAAAATCATTAAATCTGTAAGCAAGATGTAGGTCCATGCTAATGAAATATTTTTTCTTCTTTTGCCATCAAGTTAGATATAAACATTTAAGTTAATGAGTAATATATTATTACTATGGATCATTATAGAAAAGCTCTTATTTTCCCACCTATCTTCAAAATTTGAGTTTTATTGATAATTACTGAATAATACTAAAAACTGGCTTTATTCTAAACTTGTCATTTATACTAATGAACTGTGAATTCTCAAGATAAAAAATGATCCAACCAATTATATTTTATCTTTATTAATTTTTGTCTTTTTGAGACAGGGTCTCACTATGCAGTTCAGACTGGCCTTGACCTCACTTTTTGTAGCCCAGGCTGGTCTCGAACTCGCACCGATCCTCCTGCCTCAGCCTCCCAAGTGCTGGGATTACAGGCATGCGCCACCACATCCAGCTTTTATCTTTATTAATTATAAGTACTCTGAAATTAAAAATATTTTTTCAAGCTATTCACTTTGGTTTTTTAAATCAGATTTTATTGGTGCATTTTGGATTGTACTTGTATATATCACTAATATTTTAAAATTTACGCTATTTTCTTCAAGTGCATTGATAGTCACAAAGCAGTTTACATTAAATAACAGGTAAGTTTCAGTCTTCCCTATGAAAGCTGCTGATCTGACTTTTCCAGGCAGCTTAAATAAAATCTTCGTATTACCTCTGACACAACTTCGTGCGACATGAGTCTTTGGATGGCAGCCAAACACAGCTGAGTGATCTTCGGTTCCTTGGTTCCACAACCCATTAGGAAAGGCTGTACAACCTCTGAGCTGTTTTCCTTCAGTGCTTTATTTAGAACACACAGAAGATAAATTATCACATCTAATTTATAATTAGAAGTACATTTCATGTAATTACAACCACTGACAATCTTAATAACCACTTCTTTTTAAAAACACCAATAAAAATCAAGTGATAGGAGTCAAAATACAAATAGTACACACTGTGATCTAAACTATGTCCAACTGCCATAGCTTCCTCATGCTTCTGTCCTCATACTGTCTTTCATGTGTTTTTTTACCTTCTGCTATACCCTCTTGAGGATATATATTCCCAACAGTTCAGTGAAAAACTATTTCTTCACACAGAGCTGCAGGGAAAATAAATAGGAACTGATACTCTAGATCAGAACAAGTAATTAAAAGTGGTATGTACATCACCCCTACTATACTTGTGAATGAATATTTAAAAACTCCTCATGACTTCATTATATGCTTTGAATTTGCAGTTCTTTTTCTTCAAGAAATAAACAAATCTCCTTTAAAACAATAATCTTTCTCTTCTTAATTGGACATACACGCTGTAATTCCAAACTGTAAACTCCTTCTATAAGGCTAATTCTGTGAGAAATTTTAAAGGAGTAAAAGTTATACAGACATAAATCTGAGTTTTTCTCAGTCATCCACAAAAGGCAAAACCAGTAGTAACAGTTCTAATGTTTCAATACTACTTTTCTTCTCCCAAAGCTCTCTTCTTGGTGAAATGAAGACACCAATTTCCTAGAGCATAGCATGCTTTTACAAAATCCTTTAGTAAATCAGCGTAATTTACTGATGCAACAGCATCATAAGTACAGCATAAAGTACAGCAAGTATGACTAATAAAGAACAGCTTTCCAAAAGAGCTCCCTCTCTTTACTGCCTTATTTTGTTGTGCACGATAGTTTTAACTCAAACCCAAAGATAGAAATTATTTATACCAAAGCCTCAAAACGTTGATACGAATGATTAAATGCCACTGTAAAGCCAATCACAAAGTTTTTGTAAAATGCTAAATATCCAATCTAAAGCTACCCACACCTATGTCTGCTGAGCACTCCATTAAATGTTGGTCAGACAACTTAAAAATTTTCAATAGTAACAAGGTACATTTGTAATTTATGACATTAGCACGTTTCTCATTTAGGCATCAAAATACTCTTACATTTATAGGGCATGATTTGGCCCAAGTGACTCAATAAGTAGGTGGTGAAGCCAAAATTTGAAGATAATGTCTTCTAATTACTGGTTCACCATCTTTCCCACAACATTACGCTGTCATTCTTTAAAGTAAATAGCATACTAATGATAATGGAAATTAAGAGAGGGCTCAATCATCTGCATTTAAAAGCTGTCTGCCTAAGTTCTTCAGATAAATAAAGAAAAGGGTCACTTAAAAAGCCAATGTAGGCTGGGAGATGGCTCAGTAATATAAGCACCTGCTTCACCTGTTTGGCAAGTGTAAGGTCCTGAGTTCAATCTCCAGTAACAAAAAGTAAAAATATGACAGAAAAAGCCAATGTATTTTCTTAAGAGTGTAAGAAGCCAATGATTTGAAGATCCACTTTTAATATTAAAAAAGAAAATCAATGTGAATTAAGCAATGAGAATGCTATCTAACCATTTAAATTTTTTCTTCACAATTCTTCTATACCATCAAGAGTTTGAGAGTCTTTTTCTTGAAAAAGTACATCATTGTTTCTGAGATTTTTCTTCTAAGCCAACTATTCTGCATTTTTTGATGCTGGTATGTTTTCTGATCTGGTATTAATGAAGCTTTTGACAACAATGATGACATTTTTTTTTTCACCATTTTATTTTTTTTTTATTATTTTTTTCAATATATGTAGTCATAACAAATGCACCTAACTCAACAAATGTGATGATAAGATTAATTAAGTATGAATCAACTCATATACAAATACACCAAGAAAGAAAACTACACAACTAATTGGCCCACAGTGATTCCAAGATTACATCAACGTAAGATGCAGGTCATTGTAGGGGCATCTACATTTGAAGAAAACCATTAGATCAGTAAATAATGTGCATCATAGTGAAATACTGTATACATGTCCATTACCAATAGGTCTATCATGGTGAGATTGTTGTTTTAAATTTTTATTTTAGCATAAAGGAATTGAACACATCTTTCTACTTTTTTCCCTTCCATTTTCCATGAGAAAATAATGACCAAAATAACTGATGTATCTATTCTACATCTTTTGATGTATCTATTCTTTACCTTTTAAAATATAGTTTCAGAAAGAAAAACATCTGGATCACAACTCAGCAAGAGAAAGATCAGAAGAAGAAAAAATTTATTGATATTTTTTAGTTTCAACTATCAAGGTGCCCTGGAACCCAAAAATTAATTTGACTCTTCAGTACAGTATATAGTGACTCTTTATGTACAATTATTGTATAACATACTATTTAATGGTCGTCTTAGGTAAATGCCTTCATAGAAGAGATTTCAAAAAACATGTTGAGGAAAATACCATATAGCAAATAAAGACAACTGTCATTAACTATTTTATATGTCATTCAAAGAAAAAAGTTGACTTTTTAAAGATCAAAATTCACTAATTCAGCTTCCATCAAAATGTAAGAATAGGTTTTGATGGGAAGAAGAAAAAAAGTTCATTTTCCACCAAAGTCCCTTAAGAAGCATAACTTTTTAACAGAGTAAACTGTGTCTGATGTATGTTGTACTTCCAAATTATGTAACTGTGACATCAAATGATACACTTTCACACACCTGGAAGAGATCCAACAGGTCCCCATATCCTAGGGGTTTCCTTGCTCTGAGCATTTTCACTGAATAATTGCAGTTTTTATCCTGAAAAAAAAGAATTAAACTAGGATACCCCACTATAAATCACAATAGGGGTTAATATAAGTTTCATTGAGATTAATTTTAACAGGTAGTAAATAAAAATGTTTAGTTGTTATGAAAGAAATAAATGTGACTTAGATGTTACTTCTATGGTTAAAATGCCTAAAATCTAGTTCTGGGGGAAGGAAATAGTAATTTCTAACAACATTTTAACAATTTAATGGGTTCAAAGTGTCCAAAAAAATATATTCAAATGATTAAGAAAAAGAGAACAAATAAAAGTATAGGCTGTTTGTTTTTAAAAGCACCAAGAGGAAAAAGGAACGGTTATTCCACAAATGATGTTGCTGTAATTAGAAGTTCTGCAAAGGAAAAGAACACTAGATTTTCACATCACTCCATATATTATAAAGAAAAAAAAAGAAAAAAAGAAAGCCACAGGAAAAAAAACTGAAAAATCCCTCAAAAACAAAACTAGTAACTATATAGAAGCAGAAGGACATGTTAAACATAAAGTAACAAAAGAATTCAGAAAAATTGGAGTATTTAAAAATGAAGATCATAGATTAAAAAATTAAAAGGTATATAACCTGAGGAAAATGATATAAACCTGAAGGGAAGTTAACATTTTCATGAAATAAATAATTCAATCTGACAAGGAAAACAAAAATGCAAATATATGAATGGAAAAAGAAAATAATTTAATGCATACAAGTATGTTCAGTGTCAAAAAGAAATGTTAGAGAAGTTTGCCGGTACAGTTACCAAAGATTTTTTATTTTTAAAAAATAACCCTGACAGCTACGCTTTATGGTTTATATCTTTAAATTCCCCAAAGCCTTGTGCAGTCATAGCTGGACCTTTTCACAGGTGACTAGATCTAACACATCGTGTCAGGATTAAGAAAACTGATGCTGGGATTGATTTGTGGTGTGATGCTAGGGTTAGGGCTGCCCAAACCTAAGCAGGGTGGGCAGTGCAGACAGAATATAAGGGACAGAGAGAGGGCTGCTGCTATCACTGCTTGTCACTTGCTGCTTCATTCCTTTGCTGCTGTGCTGTTTGCTGCCCACTATGAACTGTTTCTCCTCTGTGAACCACCTGTGCCAAGCCACCCCGCCTTTTAGCCAACAAACTATAGACCAAACCCTACAAATTGTGGTCTACAATAAACTTTTCTTGCTTTAACTTGGGGTGTTTAAGGTAAATGAATACAGTGTATTGTAACACATTCCCATAGTGTTGCTAAAGGTACTAACTTCTACCTTTCCAGAAACAAATTTGGTGGAACATTCCAGGAACTCTGCACATATCCATCCATGTCTTTTAACTTTATAGTTTTATTTCTAGAAATTTACCACGAACAAATAATTCTAAATACCAAAATTAACCTAAAATAAAGGCAATGCAATCTACCTGTCAAAACACAGTAGGGTAATTGAAAGCATTTTAAAAGATGGCATCAGATGCTTATAAGATGCAAATAAAAATTTAAAATAATCCAAGGAAAAATGAATAAAGAAGAGCACATAATATTACAAATAAACTGTAATCTTCTGGCCCAACATGTTAGCCTGTATTGCCCATGGCTTCTAGTCTGCATTACTAGAATAGCTTCCAAACAGATCTCTGCCTTTGTGATAGTGTATTTCAACAATATCTTCCATGCTGCTGTCACCAGAATTTAAAAGTACATAAATGTCACTTCTTAGTTTTAAATTTATTCAATGAGCTGCTCAGATCACATCCTTCACGCTTTATGTTCATTCAATGCATAGTGTGCCCAAATAATGCCAACATGCTATTTTATACCTCATACATTTGTTTATACAGCCCACATCTATACTTTATTTGCCTGGCTAACTTCTCTTTAGGCTTTAAGTCTTAGCTTCAGATTCCCAAGGTAGACTCACTGCCATTCTTATGCTCTTATAACAATCCTACCTATATGTCCATCTTGGCATTTACCACAGAATTAAATTCTATATTTAGGGTCTGTCCCCAAAAATATCTGTTCCCTGGTTGTAATCAACTAACCATGACAAAAGTGATGAAGTCACATAACTGTAACACATGAAAATGAGAGGTAGAGAAACACACACGAAACAGTACTGAAGGTCTTATATTGTAATGTGATTTATCAGCCTATAGTTAGTAAGAGCTTTATTATTTTCCAGGTAATGTAATAATAATGGTAATATATTGGTAATGTAAGAAAGAACTAGATGTTCACTCTTACTTTCAAGGAGCATGTAATCTGGAAAGTTTCTGGCAAAAGACTTCAAATGAAAGAGCAAATAAATTTGACAGAATGAATGGCATAAACATACTAGTCAAGTATATTTACTAAATCCACAGATTGCAGGTGAATTACATTGCCCACCTTACTGATTATTACAGAATATGTTGCATGATAAATTATGCAGCTACTTGTAAAACATTGTAAGTTCATGTACTGATAAGATAATATACAACAATAAGCAGGTAATTACCTTTAAGGTCAGAAAACTCCCACAGTATATTTACTGATTTCTAGTTAAATTAGAGACCCTTTAGTTATACAATTATGTGATATGAAAAAGATAAAGAAAAATCACTTAAGAAAAGAATAAAAATTATACATAATGATTATTCATGTAAAAATTCTGGATGTATACTGACAGTAGCTGAAAGCAGCCATGGTTAGATTTAACTGTTATGATTTTAGATAGGGGTTTAAATGTATGATTTTAAAAGATTATAACATTAGTGATACCCTTATTACAAATGTACATTCAAAACGCAGCTCATGTAATTTTTGTATGGCACATATCTTCTCAATTTCTAGTATACTCTAAATTAGAATAACAACAAATTGTAATATATAGCAGTCAAATGTAAGTTTAAGGCATTTGGCTTTGTAAATAAAAACTGACTCATTTACAGAGTTTTCTCATTAAAGAAAAAGGAAATTTTGAGATAATGATTTGCATAGCTAAGTCAATGCTGACATTACCTGGCATAGCATTTCCACTTATGTCAGCATTCATGAGAGCAGTGAAAACAAAGAAAAATAAACATTAAAGGAGGATGTTTAAAAGAAGGGAGACATAAAGCAAAGATTCATCCTGCAATGTAAATGATTTTCCTATGGAAAATAAATCTAAGAAAACTAAAGTTGGCTAAAAATCTATGCTATCATTAATTAGTTGATCCCAATTAAGGATTCTGAATTTTGTAGTAACTCTTTATATTTTCCTAATACACTGAGACAAATGAGAATTCTATGTCTCATCTCATTTGAGACATAATTGTTTGGGATCCATTGTATCACAAAAAATAAGCCAGGTATGGTGGCACAAAGCTGTAATCACAACACTGGGAGGGCTGAGGCAGGATGATCACTGCAAGTTCAAATCCAGCTAGGCATACATAATGAGTTCAAAGCTTGCAGGAACTACAGAGTGAGAGTGTCTTAAAATAAAAAATAAAAAGTACCCTAGTTTTAAGTATTATAAAGCAGTAAACAAGCTAAGCATGGTAGTAATTCTAGTATTTGGAGAACTGACACAAGAAGAACTGAAGCTCAAGACCCACTTGTGCATGTGAGCAAGACCCTTTCTCAAAGTAAAAACATTTTAATAAAGGGATGGGAATGTAGCTCATGGAACAACACCCTCTCATTTCAATCTCCAGGAACATCAAAAATGTAAGTATTTTTCAAGAAGCAGTTAACTAAAAATTTTTCATCAGTATTCACTTACTCTTAATTAGCTACATAACTTAGAAAATATATGATAAATAATTTAAATCAATTGTTTATAAGAACCTTTGATTTTCAAGTGATCGGTTAATCTATATTCTTTAGATTATATCCTTGAGATTACATCCACATTTATATCCTTTAGATTATCAATTGCTACAAATATTTGTTCAAAAATAGTACAAGAAAGCTGGAATGCTAGTAACTTCCTCATGAACATAGGTCTGGAGGTTAACACGCAAATTATTATATATGCATAAAAACATTTTCTAAATTGATATGACTAAATCTAATAAAATTAAAATAGTAACAGCCCATTTTTAAAACTCAAACTATCTAACCCCAAATGTCTTACTCTTCTTTAAGATTAACTAATTAGGTACTTTATTTCATATAAAACTCTCTAATAGTGATTCTTAGAAAAAAATCAGTCTTTTATCTTCTATCAACCACAAAACCAAGGAAAACTTCAATTTTTGGAGAGTAAGAACTTAACATGGTATCAGCAATGATAATAGCAAAGGTAAATATTTACAATGGTATGCTAATATGATTACCCTATACGTCTCCAACTTAAAAATATCCAGGTCATATTCTCTCTTTAAGCACTACTTCTTTATAGTAGCTAATCCACCCAACATGCATCTTCCAAAATATAGTACCTGCTCATTCTCCCAAACCAACCATACATACTTTCACCTTTACCCACCATGTTTACTACACTCCTCAATGCACATAGAGCATTATTCACTGCTGTGACTAATATTATAAACTACCTGGTGGTTTTGACTGGCTGCTGAAAATCAGGAAAGAAGCGGTGAGACCCATGTAACTTAGGAGAACTAATCCTAAGGGAAAATTTCCAAAAAGCCTACTAGCCTCCTACCCTTAAACTACTAACCCCCCAAAAAGTTTTTATAACAGTCCAAACTATTACAAATTAGGAATTTATTGGTATCTTTTCTTTTTTTGCTTTTTTTTTCAGGACCGAGGTTTGAACTCACACCACACTTGCCAGGCAGGCACTTGTGCCACAGGGCTAACTCCCCAACCCTGGTACCTTTTTTGTAAAAAAAATAAAAAATAAATTATTTGATACAAGGTCTCACTATGAAGTTCAGACTCATAGTGTACTTCTTGTCTCAGCCTCCCCAGTGCCAGGATTACAGGCATGTGCCAGCCACCATTCCCCATTTGAAGGCAGCACAGGGTGCCTGGGTTCCATGCACCAGCAAGGATACAGTGTCAGGGATCAAACTCCGGTCCTTGCACTTGCCAGGCAGGCACTTAGACCAACAAGCTGTCTCCCCAGCTTGTGGTATCTTTTTCAAGTATAAAATTTGTAACAGTTAAATCTTTCACTATTTAGACTCTGTGTAAATTAACTATATAAGACCTCTTTTCTGCTACACTAGACAAGATCAAAGGCAATACTGGCACTGTAAATACAGACTGAAAGATCAATGCAATAAGAAGTAGGTAGGTCTGAAACACTTGGAGAGAGTAGCCAGCACAAAACCTCCAGACAGCATTTCAGCACCCTGCAGGAGGAAGATCACCAGCTCTCAACACACCTGCCTTTAATCTGGTTCCATTACTTCACCTGTGACCTACGGAAGTTACTTAATCTCTTTGTATCTCAATTTGCTGTACTACAAATAAGACAATAGTTTCCACAAGATAGTTTTCTCTAAGACAGAATAGTACAAGTACCTCATATAACACAGTCTAAAAAAAAAAAAAAAAAAAAAACACCTTGTCCTCACCTCTAAGTTCATTACTGAGGCAAGACCAGAAGGTACCAAAGAAGAAAGTAAGCTAAAGGGAGTGTAGGGGGACCAGAAAGAGCCCGAGAGAAACTCAAAAATTCTTTCTTGAAAATCACATTCAATCAAGAAAAGGTTTTTAAAAAACCAGTTTCCTTTCTTTACCTTACTCTCATTCCTTCTTCACCGAGAACTCAAAACTTGCATGGTAGCACTAAATATAACTTATTATGAAATGTTTAAATTATGTTAAGGATAAAAGAGATCTTGGAAGATGAACTAAGACACAATCTTTCATTTAATTCCACGTGACAAATATTAACTGAATGACTTATGAATAAAGCGTGTCTTAAGTAGAAAAGATGAGCAAAAATAAACATCTGAGTTTTAAGGAATTAAACATTTTAACTACTCATTTCAGAGAATGTTACAGTTCTAACGTGTAGGAACAATCAGTTCCCAAGTTAAGAATATTCATGTGTCCTAAAACATTAAGGAAAACATTATGATACGAGAAAGAGATGAAGCAGAAAATTAATGGCATTAAGACTATATTTTTTACTAATAGTCAATTTCTAATTAATTGTTGAAGTTGTAATGCAAAAAAATTACCTGCCAAAATTTCGGTGTTTCTCGCAGCTATCGTTTTAACTTTTATTATTCCTGATTCAGCAGCCTGCAAGAATAGAAATAATTAGAAAATAAAGCTTACTATCAACAGAATTATCTAGGAAAAAGCAGTAATATATGATACATAAAATTAAGCATGCAAACAGAATTAACATCTTTCATTTTCAAAATATCAGACACTAAGCTCAGTTATGACACACAATACACATAACAAAATTAATACTTTTATCACTCAAATGCAAGCTGTAGGCTACTTTCTTCTGCCTTAAAAATCACATAAATAAAACCTTAGGGAGGGGCTGGGGAGATAGCTCCATGGCACAAGTGCCTGCCTGGCAAATGCAAGGTTGTGAGTTCGAACCCCAGTCCCGCAAAAAAATAAAAATAAAACCTAAGGGAAAAAGTGGATTCTTCTTGCCCATTTCACATCTCCTGTCCATCACAAAAAACTGCGCCACACTGTGAAATAAAAGAGTTGTTTGGACTCAAACAGCCAGTTTTCTTTTGTGAAATTGGATAAGTAAGCACTTTATTATATTGCTCTTCAGTAAATTTCTTGAATTGTTTTGGGTTTTTATAATGCATCTAAAACATTTTTTCATAGAGCATTTAGCTGGTAGTATCTGCAAACTCACACAGCACTTTTTTTTTTTTTTTTTTTTTTTTTTCTGTCAGCTCAGCCCTCCCTGAGGTCAGGGCTGATGCAGCATGTGGTGCAAGAGATCAAATATCAGTCTCTTGTGCCTGCCTAAGATTGCCTAAGCAGGCACCTAACTGCTATCTTGCCAACCCCACACAGCATTTTTATAAAATACTACAAAATGATTTTATAGTATGGTAACCATTGACTACATAGAGATATTAAGCACTTTGATAGAAGGCCAATGTAAACTGAACTGTGCCTTAGGTGTAAATACACACTATATTTTGAAGACTGAATAAATAGAAGATGGAGGAACAAAAGTATCAAAGTACTGATCAGCAGCAAAATATAGTTCCTCCTTGATTTGGGATCCAGGAACTTGAAAAATAACTTGGTGAAGAGGAAAAGAAAAAGTGTATTTCTGGGAACTGAGAGGAAACTGACAGGAAAACTAGAAACTACAGAAAAGGAAGAGAAACAGCACAACACAGGGAGAAGACTGAAGCACAGTGGAAGTTCACTTGAGCTCTGGAAAGAGAAACCTGTCTCAGGCAAACACAAGGTAAGTCCCCAGGTTGGGTGGTCTAAGGAGCAGCAGCAGGCTGAACCAGCCGCACTAGCCCCAAGTGAAGCCATGCTATCATAAACAGGACAGTGGAGTTTTACTTTGAAAATCAGTTCTTCCACAGGGCTGGCTAGATGGAGAAGAACTCAAGAGCAGAACCTACAACATTACCAGGGACTTTCATCAGGCACTTTAATCTATTTCAGCAAGGAGACTGAGTTGCAGAAGTGCAAAATCACCTCACTTAAGAATTCCAAGTATTGGGGCCCAGCGGGATGGCTCAGTGGTCTAAAGCACCTGCTTAGGAAAGCTTGGACGGCTTCAGGGACCGCGGTTCGATCCCTGGCACCACATGCTGCGCCAGCCCTGCCCTCGGGGCGGGATGAGCTGGCCATAAAAATGAGTGAATAAACAAAGGTTCTGAAACAAAAAAAAAATAAAAAATAAAATAAAAAATTCTTTAAAAAAAAAAAGAATTCCAAGTATTAGCAGCGGTTCTCAACCTGTGGGTCACAACCCCAGCGGGGGTCGAACGACTAAAGCCATTGGACAATGCTATTTATTTGGAATTAGAGTTTTGGAACAGCCACCAAAATTATTTTTTGGTTTGGGGTCACCGCAACATGAAGAACTGTATTGTGGAGTCACGGCCTTAGAAAGGTTGAGAACCACTGTCCAAGAGTGACTTCATGAGAGACAGTTACAGAGTGAGACTTGGAAAAGGTGCAAACTAGTCAAACAACCCACAGAAGTTTAAACTCAGGTCAGGAAAGTCACTGTTCTGCCCTCTGTGGTGAGAAGTCAGACCTAGTGTATGTGTATGTGGCCTTCATTGGCAGCTATGTTTAAAGTAGCTGGAATTAAATATAGCAGTCTGTTTTTAACCCTGTCCCTGTTGCCTACACCAAGCACAAATCAGAGGTCTAACTGCTTTTCACAACTACTAGTGTGAGCAAGGGTACACTGTGAGCCTGGGATGAACTGCTGACAGAGGGTCCTCTGGAGCACCTCACAAACCCACACGCCATAGATTTAGGCAAAGAAGACCAAGGATGTGGGGGCAGCTCATTCAAAAATGCAGAAAAATATTTTAAACTCATTTTTTTCCTCATATTCACTGGTGTCAGGGGTTGTGGCCTTTTCTTTTTCCATTTTTCTTTTTTTAATTCTTGATTTTTTGGTTTTCTGTTCTTTATTAATTGTAGTTTACTCTTTAATAGGATCCATTAAAAAATTTTTTCTCTTCCTTCTCATCTTTCATTAATTTTTCAAGCTTTCTTTCTTCATTGTCCTACTCCCTACCCTCTGTAATTTTCAGTTGTGCTTATAGCAGACTCTATGCTTTTACTATTGAATTTTTTTCTATTGTAAGTAGACATATAACTGTTACATTTAGTAGATATTTACTGTGTATCAACATTGGGTTTGTCTGTAATCTTCTCTATGTTTAAGAATGATATGTGATTGATTCTTACGATAGGGCAATACTCAGTCTGTTTTCATATTGTTGTGATTGCTCTTTTAGATGCTACTGCCAGGGTGGCACAGGTCTTCTTTGTATGTTAATATCAAAATTACCTATATATCACATTGTGCTTTTCATTCCTGGATAAACTGGGTGCTGAGCCGATTACACTGAGTCCTCCACTGTCAAACTGATGAAGATAGTGAGATCTTGTGACAGACACAAAGGCTAACAGTCAGAGAGTATACCGCTGAACAGCACACACTAAATAAAGATATACCTGTATACTAACAACAAAATCTACTATAAATGCCCATGAAGTTTAGCGCACATGCAGAAAAGAAACAACAAAAGAAAACAACAAAAAAATTTAGAAACAAGAAAAGCAAAGTAACAAGATGCCTTCAAAACTCCCAGTTTCATGGCTGGTACTATAGCTCAGCAGACTAAGAGCTTACTTGGGTAAGCAGAGGGGCCAGAGTTCCATCCCTGGCACTGCATGCTGCACTAGCCCTGTCCCTGGGTGCACCGAGCTGATGACTGAGTCCAAGCATGGCATGGTGACTCATGCCTTTAATCCCAGCACTAGGGAGGCAGAAATCAGGAGGATAACTGCAAGTATGAGCGTAGTGAGATCCTGTGTGTGCGCATGTGCGCATGCATGCGCACATACACACACATACCCTTAAAAATAAAACTCCCGGTGCCAATGCATGAGTTAGCAAGGGGAGAAAACCAAAGGCCATAGGGCCTAAATTATATGAGGACTTCAATATAAGTAAACAAGCCATGACGGGCCACAGTGTCCCTTGATGCAAGTGAGCAGGCTAACACTGGACCATACAAATAAAGGATTTATATAGGAAAAAGACTTCATATTATCATTCTTTGAAGAAGACAGACTTCTACAAAGATTCCACCAAAATATTCCTAGCATTAAGAAGCATATTCGATACCACGGCAGCATATAAGATCACTTAAAAACAAATAACATTCCTGTACACCTATAATTAGCTCACACAGAAATTTTGAAAACAATACCATGCACAGTAGCACCAAAAACAATTAAAAACTCAGAAACTAACCTAAGAAGTCAAAGACCTCTCCAATGAAAAACTAGCACATTTTGAAAAAAGAGACTGAAGACATCACAAAATGTCAAATTCTGCACAGACCGAACCAATACTGTCAAAATGGCTACACTTCCAAAACTGATAATACAGATTTTATGCAATTCCAATTAAAATATCATTAGCATTCCTCATAGAATTAGAGAAGACAATCTTAAAAATCTTTATGGATTATAAGTGACTCAGAAGAGTAAAGGCAATTCTAGGGAATAAAAAGGAAGCAGAGGCATCACATTTTAGGACCTGAAGCTATATTACAAAGTTACAGTCATTAAAAACAGCATGGTATTCGAACACAGGTGAATTGCCATAGGGAAGGATAAACCTAACTCATTTGTAGCAAAATGGATGCACTTTGAGTGCATTAAATTAGATACAGACACTTAAACAAAACAGCACATGGTTTCTCTTACGTGAGAAACCCAAAATATTGTCCACAGCCTACATTCCTGTACTTTTTCTAAGGAAGGCTCCATTCAGAAGTGGTTCTAACAATTTTATAAACCTCTCCACACCCTCTGAGTAAATTATATTTCTGTTTCAATCAGCCAGTTTTATTACTCACAACTTAAAATGGTAATGGATCCATTATCATCCATTCAGAAATAAGTTCTATTATTTTTGAAACTTTGAAAAGTGGAAATAATCTTAGATTAACAGGGGTACTAAAGTAAAACAGTATCAGAAACAACTTTTCCAGGAATTTCTGATTTTCTGGTTATTTGAGGTAATGCCTATTACAGACATGAAAAGCTTTAAAACATTCCAGTGTTCAAGTTACAAAAGCATTTAAATGAAAATGACTGCCAGAAGGAGCCACCAGCAACCTTTAAAACAAAATCTTTAGGTGATTCTAATATGCAGTGATATGTGGGAGATTACTACAATAACCAAAGCAAACAGTAACCATGGACAGATGTAAGACGGTAGTGACTTAAGTGATAACAGACTCTGACACATCTGCAAGATGTATAAACTACGGTACATTTAAAGAACACAGAAGGCCAGGGAGATAGCTCAGTGGTAAAAGCATCTGCTCGGCAAGTGCAAGGTCCTGAGTTTAATTCCTGCTATCAAACAAACAAACAACAACAATAAACCCCACAGAAATGCTGTAATTATTATCTGTACTGTAAAATGCACATCCATTCTCAAACACTAGGTGAACTGAACAACTCTTGAAGTTCTGATGAGGGCGATTAAAGAAGGGGGAGAGATAACAAGAGGCTGGGAAAAATCTGAGGTCAGGTGAAGCCCTCTCACCTATCACAAGGGCATTTATTTATACCTTTAACAAGGTTAGTATCATGTGACACAACTTTGCCTAGTAACTGACTATCTGGATTGTTTCAGGTTTGGTAGCTTGAGCACATAGCTTGTTTTAGATGCTCTATGTTCTCAACCAGCCTTACCTGGCCTCTCACACACATGATCAATTTCCAGGTTCCACTGCTCCCTAAAATACTAAATTTCTTATTGGTATAGTAAAAATTAATCTATGCTGTCTTAGTTACTTTTTACTCATTGCTGGAAAAAATACCTGACACTCAAAATGAAGAAACGGAAGATTTATTTAGCTCACAGTTCATGGAGGTTTCAGTCCATATTTGGCTGGTCCAAGGCTGAGTGGAACAGGGCAGAGTGAATCCAGTTCATGGCAACAGAACAGCAACAATCACAACAGAGGCAACCGACCAACCAGGGTAGCAGAAAGCAACAGCGCCAGTCTGTCTCTCTGTCTCTTTTTAAATTACATCAGGCTCTCTGCCTTAGCCTATCCACCTTAGGCTATACTCATAATCCCAGAAGTACTTAAAACACATAATCCCAGGAATCATGGATCAAGTCTCAAACTGTAGATCAGTAATAAATCACATAATCCCAGGGATCATGGATCAAGTCTCAAACTCTAGATCAGTAATAAATCATATAATCCCAGTGGATCATGGATCAAGTCTCAATCTATAGTAGTCCCCGCCCCAGGACTGCATGAGGCTTTGGGGGGACAACTAGACATAAACCATAACATATGCTCAATGAGATTTTTTTCACTGTCATTTGCAAAAATTTAATTTCTCTCCCTTGTCACTATGCCCTATACAACTTATATATGTCCCAATTTGTTATTTCACTTTGCTTCCAGGTTAACAGGCTGATCAAAATGAACCACCAGAATACCAATGTCATTTGTCCAGACTTCCTAAATTTTAATCTGCCAAACCTTACAGTTTCAGAGTCTTTCCCATGGCATGTAAGACACTAGATATTAATGAAGAATTTTAAATTTGCCAGACAATATTTTGATTTCCTGAGATGAAGAACTGACACATGAGTGCGTATATTTAACAAATATTTTAAATTTTAAATGTAAATAGGATCGCCGGGCATGGTGGCTCACGCCTGTAATCCCAGCACTTGGGAGGCTGAGGCAGGAGGATCGCTGCGAGTTCAAGACCAGCCTGGGCTACAAAAGTGAGCTCAAAGCCAGCCTCAACTGCACAGTGAGACCCTGTCTCAAAAAGCCAAAAAAAAAAAAAAAAAAAAAATTAAATAAATAAATAAATAAATAAATGTAAATAGGAGATCCAATATGACTTACTAAATAAGTCATGTCAGAGATACTCAAAAGATTCATGAAAATACAGGTACTCTGAAGTGGAGCACTGTCTTACTTGTCTCTTGTTGCTAAGACAAAATACCTGATACTCAATATTGAGGAAGGAAAGGTTTATTTAGCTCATTTGTGGAGGTTTCAGTCCATAATCAGCTGGCTCCAAGGAAGAATGTCATGACAAAGTTATAATATTCAAGCTGGCAGAAGACAGCAAAAGCAGTAAGAGCAAAAGGGAAAGCAAGACTTTCACGAAGTGAGGACCCTGGCCCCCTGCTGAGCTACTTCATTAAACTTCTAAACTTTTCAAGTTGACACAATGTATCAAACATAGCAATCTATCCCTTAACTTGCCAACCAGACGTATTCCTTTAAACCAGTTTCCAGATGCAAAGACAAGTTTATTATCATTTCACAATTTAAACATGACAACACAGGTTCTACAATCCTTAAGACCCAGTGTTAAGTCTGTCAACATTATGTTACATTGGAGGGGGCTGGGGAGATAGCTCAGTAGAGTAAGCACTTGTCTGGCAAGCACAAGGGCCTGAGTTCAATCTTTGGTTCTGAAAAAAAAAAAAAAAAAAAAGCCATTATATGATATTATATTACATTGGAATCATAACATTCAACCATTGCCCCACACAAAGACTCATATATATCCTTTTAGGCAAAAGATATTTAATCTATCTGCAAGAGTTGCCACAGTCCTAATAGTTTCAGCATTTCTGAAAAGTTTAAGTCCCAAGTCTCCTCTGAAATCTAAGGTAAACCTTAATTACAAACCCCTGTACCAGTGAAAAATTAAACACTTCCAACATTCAATGGCACAGGATAAATGTTTCCATTCCAAAAGTTAAAAACAAGATGATACAAATGATTGGGACCAAGCCAAGTTCAAAATCCAGCAGAGCAAACATTAAATGCTATAGTTCCATGTCCAGCACCTAAATCAATCTGTGGCACATTGTAAACTCCAAAAAGCTTGAGAGATTCCACTCCTATGATACTTCTGGTGGATACAGTTCCCCTGTTTCTTTCTTAGGCATGCTTTGCTGTCTCCTTGCAGTTTTCCTTCTTGGCTTTTCCAAACTTCTGGAGTCTCCTCTACTCCTCTGCCTTCTCACTCACAGCTTCACACACTGCCCTCTCAGGGACACACTGCCTGACTTCCCAGACCTTCTGAAATCAGGGGGGAAGCCTTCTTAAGTCCCTAACTCTTGCATTGTACTTGTGCCTAAATCCAGGGCCATGTGGATGATGCCAAGCTCCACTGACAACTGGAGTAGCAGCTGGGCTTTCCTCTTTCTTGGTTATAGCAGCTGGGCTTTCCTCTCTTTTGGTTAGTGGGGTCCAATGCTTGGATTGAAAGGCACTCTGAATCCAATTCTAAGAAATTTTCTGTGCTGCCACCATTCTGAAACATGGTTCAGCTACCACCATTTTGGGACACAGTCCTCTGAAGCTTTCTCTTCAAAGCTAAGTCTTGCATTTTTGTAGTTTTGAGCCTGTAAAGGGTGGAGGGTTGCTGCTTCTTCTGATCTTTCAATTTCTCATGTTCCCTGTCAGCAACAGAGATCTCCTTAGCTCTATCTTTATGGTCTACAGGTTCACTGAGGCTTCCTTTCTGGCAAAACCAGCAACATTTTAAATCATCTTGCGGGGCTCTCTGCTCTTGACAAATCTTGTTAAATGTCTCCAACAGCAGACATTCCACAGCTTTAACATACTGAGCTGCCTTAAAATTTTTTCTTCCAGATTAGTCTGCTACCCTTAATCTCCATCTGAGCAAGATCTCTGGACAGGAGCAAAATGCACATCAACTTTTTTCCAAGCCATAACATACATCATCTGGAGTCCTATAGCCAATGTAGTCCTTCCCAACAGAAACCTCCCAAACCTGGTCTTTACCACAGGAGTTCTATTGGCCCTCCAGTCTTCTGAGCTCTGATCAAAATCTCTCTTACAAAAAAGCCTAAGCTATTTTACCTCTATTCTTTCAGATAACATCTCCAAATCTCTCTAAACTCTTTCCATAAGCCATTACCAAGGGTTCTTAAACCACCTGATCAGGTATAGTAACAGAAACAATCACACTTTCCCAATACCAAATTCTGTGTTGGGCTACTTTTCCCTCACTGCTGAAACAAAATATTCAACACCCAAAATTAAGGAAGGAAATTTTATTTTATTTCAGCTCATTCTGTGGAGTTTTCAGTCCATAAGAGGCTAGCTCCAAGGCAAGGTAGGATTCCACAGAAGCAACACTTCAAGGTAGCAGAAGACAGCAAAAGTTAAAAGGGGAAGGGAAACAAGCCCCTTTTCCTTTCTTATATTGTATGCCCACTATCCACTCACAGTGTGGTCCTCTTCTGTAAATTCAGGATATTTATAAGTTGAGGATCCTGGGCCCTTGCTGAGTTACTTCATTAAACTTCTAAATTTCTCAAATTGAAACAATGTATCAATCAGAGCATGCGCCCTTAAATGAAGAATCAGTCTGAAAGATGGGGCATGCAGAACAAACCAAATCTGGACTGAAGAAAACAAGTCACAGTGCCACCAGTTAGTCTATATCGGTCTTGTTCTTCTAGGGAAGAGCCACAATGAGATCACCACAAACAGCCTGAGGGAAAGAATTAGCACTGCAAAGGCTGAACTTCTGTGAGAGGCTGTGCATATGGGCCCCTTCTCCATCCCCATCCCCCCTTCTAGGGCTCATTCCAGGCAAGAGAACTCCCTTCTACTGGCAGAGAGAGGATGTAGGCAAAAAATGGCACCCACTGCATTTGCCAGCCTCAATTTGACCCCATGAGGGGTCACATTGCAATGACAGAGGGGAAAGAGCAAAACTGGTAAGCTGGTCCAGAATGAGCTTTTCTCTATTGTTTGTACAAAGTCCAGAAAAATCTTAGCAGCAAGTCCTGAACAATGATTATCATCACACTCAGAGCAAAAGACTTCCTAAAGCAAGGCCAGAGACTGTGTCACTGGCTAGAAAGGCGAATTCTTGAGACAAGGTCAGTACAGAACTTGAGCTCAAATGAAAAGACACAGAACTGCTGGCAATAAAACAGTTATAAAATATCTGAACTGAAAAAAAAGTTTGTCCAGGCCAAGGAGAAGCAGGAGGCATAGGACAATGGTAAAAGGAGAGCTTGGTGTCAGAAAAATTACTCATCTTTCTTCTTTTCAATTGAAGTAGATGGATCACAGGACAGAAATAAACAATTAACTACACGCAAAGCACAGCCTGCATTAAAAACAAAGAAACTGATACAGTTCACCACAGACAGGGGAAATGGCATGGCTTCAGGCAAACAGATCTCAACTAAGTCAAAGAAAGAACTGTGTGGACACTCAGGCTTCTGTCTCAGGGTCATGTGAGCAGGACATGTGCACTCCGTTATCTGAATTCCTATCAGATTTTGTTACTTAGCAGGTACTTATTCATCCACTGTTCTGATGTAGTTATTTTCTTCCTTCCCCTTATTCCTTTTAATTCTAGTTTCTGTATCAATACTATTTTCTCATTTTTTCCTTGTTTATTCCACTTTTCAAACTCTTAACGCTTTTCCCTGCTCTATTCTACTTTCCTTGTTTCTCCTATCTTTTCTCTTAACCTTCTGTCCTCTGTTGTGTTCCTTTTGCTCTTCTTCATTTTACCCAGTCCCTTTGTCTTAACTCCCATCAAAGTACTTTTTCATACTTTTCCATTTTGTGTTCAATTTCAAAACCCTGTTTTCACATTGGTCATTTCTGTAGTCAATGACTTCTATATAATTTTTTATTTCCAGTAATGAAAATTTCCTCAGAGGAGCTTTAAAAGTGGTAAGAAAAAACTTGGCATGGTGGTGTATGCTTGTAATCCCAGGACTGGGGAGGCTGACACAGGAGGACCACTATGAGTCTGAACTGCATAGCAAGACCTTGTACCAAACATACAAATAAACAAACAAATAAGTAAGTTTAAAAATGGTAAGAGAACAAGAAAAGATCTTTCAGCAGCTACTAGATAATACTAAAAAACCCACTTAAGCTAATAAGAATTAAAGAGAAACCAGAAGACAGCACAAGTGGAATAAATTTGTTTATAGAACTCATAACAGATAACGTTCCAAGTATCAGGAATTTCAACACAGGTGAGACTTACAGAACACCAACAATGAAAAAATAAGTTCCTCACAACACATCTTAGTAAGAAAATCTCAGATGTTCAACTAGAAAACCTTAAAAGCTGCCATAGAAAAGCAAAAAACTATATATGAAAGTAAATATGATTACAGTAGACTTTTCAACAAGAAAGACTACAGCCTCAGAGAGCTTGGAGTGAAGTATTTCAAGCCCTAAAACAAACCATTTCTAATTCGGATTAGTGTAACCTGCAAAATATTCTTTCAAAAGAGAAGAAGAAATAAAAACAGTCTACTGAAAAGAACAACTTGAGGGAATATGAACACTAAAACATCACTCCAAGAAAACACTCAACATTCATGATGAATATCTTAGGCAGAATGAACAAATAATGAATCCAGCAAAGTCATAAATTTCAATGAATACATCAAGCAAGCAAGGCAAATAGACAAGAAGAAGTCATCGAAAGATCACAATGGGGCTGGGGAGACAGCTCAGTGGAATAAGTGCTTGCTTGGCAAGTCCAAGGTCCTGAGTTCAATCCCTGGTACTGAGGGAACAACCCAACAGTATAACATACACACACACACACACACACACACACACACACACACGCACGCACGCACACACAAGCACACACAGCCAATTTCTGAAGCACCTCACTTCATTGAGTAAATACTGCTGGGCTGGGTATGGTGGCACATGCCTGTAATCCCAACACTTGAGAGGCCAGGGCAGGAGGATTGTGGTGAGTTCGAGACTAGCCTGGGCTACAAAGTGAGCTCAAGATCAACACAAACTGCACAGCAAGACCCTGTCCCAAAAAGACTAAATAAATAAAACTGCGGGACATAAACACACACACACACACACAATCATCAGGGTACCTCAAAATCATACTTTCACAAAGAAAGAGATGAACAACAAGAGAGAAATTTCAAATGAATATTAGAGCAAACCACATCTTTGAACAAATTAACTTAATACAGTAGCGCCGGGCATGGTGGCTCACGCCTGTAATCCCAGCACTTGGGAGGCTGAGGCAGGAGGATTGGTGTGAGTTCGAGACCAGCCTGGGCTACAAAAGTGAGCTCAAGGCCAGCCTGAACTGCATAGCGAGACCCTGTCTCAAAAAGACAAAAAAAAAAAAAAAAAAATACCAGTAGCTATTTAGTGTTCTCCCTTACTATAACAGAAATCCTCAATAAGATAATGGAAAATTGAATGCAACAAATCATCAAAAGGATCATATATCATGAACAAGAAGGTTTTGTCTCAGAGTTGCAAGGATGGTTCAACACATGCAAATCAATAAATGTAATAAACTATATAAACAGAAGCAGGAACAAAAACCACACAGTCAAAATACAAAATGTATTCATAGTAAAAATAGTTATAGAGGACCTTGCCTAAATCTAGCAAAAGCCTTTTTTCACAAACCAATGGCCAACACTGCATTAAACAGAGAGATGATGAAAACTGTCTCTCTAAAATCATGAACAAGCCAGGCGTGGTGGCTCACGCCTGTAATCCCAGCACTTGGGAGGCTGAGGCAGGAGGATTGGTGTGAGTTCAAGACCAGCCTGGGCTACAAAGTGAGCTCAAGGCCAGCCTCAACTGCATAGCAAGACCCTGTCTCAAAAAGACAAAAAAAAAAAAAAATAAATAAAAAAAAAAAATCATGAACAAGACAAGTATGTTCATTATCAACAATCCTGTTCAACATTGTTAAAACAAAAACACTAGCCAGAGCAATCAGGCTAGAGAGGCTTTCCCCAACTGGGGAAAGAAAACTGTCAGATTATCATTATTTGTATATGACATGATCCTCTTTATGTAACTCCGAACATATACGACCAAAAGACTCTTAGAACAAATAATTAAATTCACAAGCATAGCAGAATATGAAATCAACACACAGAAATCAGTAACATTTCCAGACATCAATACTGAAGTCACTGAGAAAGATAGTAGGAAAACAATTCTATTTACACTAGCATCAAGAAAAATTAAATATTTAGGGATTAACCTAATCAAGGAAGTAAACAACCTTTACAATGAAAATTACCATACTTCAAAAAGATCAAAGATGACATCAGAAAGTAGGAAGATATTGCTTATACTTGAATAGACAGAACCAATATTGTCAGAATGGTCATATTTCCAAAACTGATATAGAGTTAACACAATCTCAATCCCAATCCAAATCCTCACAAAAATGGAAAAAACAATTCTAAAATTCATATGGAACCAGAAGAGACTTGGGTATAGCCACAAGTAATCCTGAGAAACAAGCGGAAAGCAGAGGTATCACAATGCTTCACGTTGTACAGCATGGGTAGGGGCAACCCATTCAAGACATGTCCAGTTTTAGGAACTGCTCCTGTTTGGCAGTAAACTTTTCCTACTTGTAGTGGCTATCAGTGCATTATGTCAATGTGCCTGGACTGGTACTGTAGTAACATGCCCTGGGGTGCAGGGGATCCTGACCCATGGGACCAGGAGGGCCTGCCCCGAAGTGACTCCACACACAAAAGGGAATATAAAAGGGCTGAGGAAGGATTCAGCATTCCAATTCCTTAGGGGAACTTCGGTCTTCACAGTCAGCCTGGACATCATCTGGCTTCCAGCACAGACTCTTTGGCCTCCAAGTTTGGATCCTCCGGCTTTCCACTGCAGATTCTTCAGCTTCCATTGCAGAATCTTCAGCCTTTGGTCGCAGACCTATTAGCCTTCCATTCCTTCCGTCACAGACTGATCAGCCAACTGATACTGACTTGATGAAACACTGCAGTGAGCTTCAGACCTTGGCACTGAATCCTTCAGTCTCAGGCGTGAAGATACCCTCTACATACTTCCTCATCTGACACTGAGCTGACCATCATAAGCCAATCTTAACTTCTTATACATTTGTACATCTTATTTTTTATCTGTTCTTTGTATTATATCTGTTCCTCTAGTAAAATCCTCATGCGCTATTCTAGAACAAAACAAAATAAAACACAGTATGAAAGTGACACAAAAACAGACATCTAAATCAATGGAAGAGATGAGAAGATGAAAAAATCCCAGGACATTCAGCTAATCTTTTCAAAGGGAGCAAAACCATATACTGAAAGAAAGTCAGGTCCTTTAGCAAAGATGCTGGGAAAACTGGCTATCCACCTACAGAAGATTGAATATAGACCCTTACGTCTCACTAAAATCACGACATATCAAAGATCTAAAATATTAAAACAAACATACTTAACCTACTGGAAGATAAAAACAGGTAAAAATCTTGAAGACATAATTGTAGGCAAGGTTTTTCTGAAGAGAACGCCAACTGCACAAGAGGTAACAGTAAGAATCAACAAATTATATCACATCTAATTAAAAAGCTTCTGCACAACAAAAGAAACCAACAGCATGAAGAAAAACCTTCAAAATAGGAAAGAAAAACTGCCAACTATACCTCTGACAGAAAACTATTGTCTATAATATATAAAGGACTCAAAAATTCAACCCCTCTAAAATAAGAGATCCAATGAAACACTGGTCAAATGAAATAAACAAAATTCTCGGTGTGCTTCTAGGAAGTACAAAGACCAATAAATATATTTTAAAAATTCAATTTTGGTCATTATGGAAATGCAAATTAAAAAACATGAAATTTCATCACACTCCAGAAATAATGTCCATTATCCAGAAATCAAGTAATAAAAAATGCTAGTGTGGATGTAGTGAAAAAAGAACCATTCTTTGAATACTGTAAGTAGGAATGCAGACTAGTATAATCATTAAAAAATTAATACGTAGTGTGCTGAAAAAAAAAAATTGAAATTCTACTCAATCTAGCTATTCCCCTTCAAGGAATCTTCCCATATGTTAAAAACATCTTATTATAATGATATATACATACTAATATTTACAGCAGCACAATCCATTATATTGTACATAAACCTCAGAAACAGCCTTTATACATACAAATGAGTGGACAAAGCTAGCGTGTTGCAAAAAAAGAACAAATTCAAGACATTTGTAAAAAAAAAAAATGGATATTCATTGAAAATATGATGGTGAGATAAATTAGACACAGAAACTGAAATACTGCTTCATTTGAGTAATCCAACATATGAATAGACAGCAAAATAACAGACTAAAAAAAAAAAAAAAAAAAGGAACACGAAGATATAGGTTATACAAATGGAGTTAGGAAAGGATGAAAAAAAGATTTAAGATGTACCATGTACATGTACCTACTAACTACAATGTAATTATATTATAAACAGAAACTAAAAATGATGATGATGAAGGAAATGGGGTAAAGGGATCTAGAGAGGATGATGGAAAGGAAAAGAGGAATAAAAAAATTTAGATATAAGGCTGGGAAGATAGCTTAGGGGCTTAAGTAGCTGGCTAGCAAGCACAAGGTCCTGAGTTTGATCCCTAGCACCAAACAAAAAACCCAACAAAAAACATGTTTAAATACATGTACCGGGAGCTGGGGAGATGGCTCCGAGGCACAAGTGCCTGCTGGGCAAATGCAAGGTCGTGAGTTTGAACCCCAGTCCCACACACACAAAAATAAATAAATAAATAAATAAATAAATACATACATACATGTACCTACTCCCTAAAATAAATGTAAACATCGTGTACAACAAACACGCACGGAAAAAAAAAAAAAAAAGTAAATCAAGAGCTTCCTCCATTGCCACAGGATGGTGGGCTGGCGAGAGGAGTATGAGTTCATGCCTGTCCCTCCCACCATTGCTCTGGGACAGCACAGCTGACGAGAGGAGTGTCACTTTGATTCCTCCCTTACTCCACCGACCCAGAATCATGTGGCTATCAAGAGAAGTCTGATCTGTCCGTCTGTCCGTCCCTTCCTTCTTTCCTCCCTCCATGTCGCCCTCCCTCTCACCTTCCCTCCCTGTGCTGGTAGAACTCAGGGCCCAGGATCTACACTCAGGGACCAGGATCTACAGGAGCAACAGAGACACAGTACAACCCTAGTTAAGGCTCACACAATGGACAGGTAGAACTAGAAACACAGAAACATCCCATGCAACATTGACACTACCAGCCAACAAGTGATTTCTAGCAGTTCATTTTATTCTTCTCATTCTCTTCCTCTGTCAACTATCTTGCTTGACTTTATAATATTTTCATGTTAGTAAACACTGTCTCTTTTCTTTCTGGTTCATCTCAAAATTCATAGGCCTTCTCCCCAAAACCTTCCCTCCTATGTACTATAATTTACTCAAAATATGGATGATCATCCTGTGCCTCCCAACCTTGCTTCTGCTGTATTTAACTTCATCCACCTTCCTTTCTACCCCCACTCTTGAATACCCCCTAACAGAATAAAATCACTATATTAAGTAGAAAAACATTCCATACAAGTTTCTGCTGTAAGTTAGATTATACTGTTCATTCATTCATTCATTTTATGTATTTGATATAGAGTCTCACTACACAGCTTGGACTCATAGTGATCCTCCTGTTTACCATCTCTCCAGTGCTAGCATTACAAGTATGTGTCACCATGCCTGGGCTCAGTCCTGGCTTAGCATGTCCCAGGAGGAGGACTGGCACAGCATGTGGTGCCAAAGATCAAAACCTGGTCCTTGCCCTTGCCAAAGAAGGTACTTAGTTTCCTGAGCTATCTCACCAGCCTACATTGTACTTTTACAGACCTTTCTCCTGTGGTTATAGACATCAGGTTAATAGTTACTACATTTTGTCAGTAGTCAGGCTATACTTGAGCCTACTGCTATTGTCAACTAACCTACTTTAACCATGATGTTATATATTCTATAACCAGTTTTCACCCCTGTATAACAATACTGCAATTGTAAGGGATTATAACCATCACCAATAGTCCAGTAACAAAGAAACAGGCACTATATCAAATTTATTGCAACCTCTCAGATTTAATATATTTGGAGTATAGGTTCTTGAGATAGACATAACAACCAACAACCACCTTTATCTAGAAGCCATCTGGAGAAACAGATAGCTTCTAAAAAACAGAAGTATAATGTTTGCTACTTTTCTGTTTTGTTTGGGAAATAATAAAAAGAATTGATGAATGATCTCACCTTACTGACAAGCTTTTGCACAACAAAAGAAATTACCAACAGAATGAAAAGGCAACCCACAGAGTGGGAAAAAAATTATAGCCAGTTGTCCCTCAAGACAAAAGATTTCTGTCGAGGCCATAAAAAGAACTGAAAAAAAAAAAAAAAAGCCCTCCCCCAAATTCAATCTTCAATCCAAAAATGGGAATCTGAAATGAGTACGTACTTCTCAGAAGTAGTGAAAACAACAAATACATAAAAAATGTTCAATATCATTGGCCATTCGAGAGATGCAAATTAAAACAACACATAGTCCATCTCATCCCAGAAAGAATGACTACAGTCAATAAACCAATCAATAACAAATGCTGAAAGGGCTATGGGGAAAAATGAACCCTTGTCCCGTGTTGGTGGTAGTATAAAACAGGTACCACTACTGTAGCAATCAGTGTAGACATACCTTAAAAAACTAGGGTTAGAGATCTCATTCAAACCAACTCTTCCCTTTTTGGGTATCTGTCCAGAAGAATTAAAAACATTATACCAAAATTCCGTATCACTTGTAATTTTTTCTGTTTTAATTCTAATTTGTGGGCTGTCGAGATGGCTAAAGTGCCTGCTTAGGCAACTGTAGGGACCCTGGTTCGATCCCCAGCACCACATGGTGAGCCAGCCCCACCCCCATGGCAGGCTGAGCAGGCCATTAAAAAAATAATAATAATAATTCTAATTTGTACTGTCTTTAAAAAATAAAAAAATTAAAAATCATACCACAGCACCATGTTTTTCATAATATAATTTCTAAAAGCTAAATCTTAGAAACAACCCAAATGTCCATCAATTGAACTGATTTTAAAAAAAGATGTATTTTTTTAATATAAAGGAGTAGTACTCAGCCTTAAAGAAGGATATACTTGAAACTGCTGAGAGAATGGATGCAACTCCGGACAATACTCATAAGTGACATAAATCAAACCTGTCTGTGCAAACACTGTATTATCTTACTGGTATGAGACAACAAAGAAGTAAGATCCAAAATGTACAACAGGTACTGTTAAAATTGGGAATAAATAGTTCAAAAGAAAGACAAACTGTATGGTGGAACGGGGAATGGAAAAAGGGAAAAATTAAAATATATATATTTATACAAAAGGTAGTTAAGATAGTTATATAGCTAGAGTCTCTTAGTTCATTGAAATGAAAGGTTTATGCTAATACTGTTTGGACAAGACAACATACCTGTATCTTATACTCCAAAGAACTACTGTGAAGACAATAATCTACAATGCATTAATTATTGCAACTCTCCTATTAATCTATTTTGAAATTATTACTATTTTTCCTCTTAAAATAAAAATCAATACATTTCCATAATGAGGGCATATTTTAAGTAGCTCCAAGCAGTACTTTGAAAATATATACACATTTATTACAAGAATATGTGTGTGTGTGCGTATATATATATATATATATATATATATATATACCTCCAGTGTTGTCATTCCTAAATTCAAGGATTCAGAAAAGGGACATGTCACCACATGTCGGTGATGTTGAGCCTTATAAAGACAAATGCTCAGACTGTAGTCAAAGTGCCAACACCACAATAAAACCTGAATACTGAGGTTTTGCTTTAAAAAAAGGAACAACACCCAATAACATCTTTCACCTTAAAAAAAAAAAAATGTGTGGTTCCCCACCAGTACCATAGTCCTCTTTTTTTTTTTTTTTTTTTTTTTTTTTTTTAATAAACATCCAAGTCCATATAGTCAAAGTACTTGGGGGTATAACATTTTATTCTGTTTCCTGCAGTTGCTGGAAATGCTCACTAGCAATGGCTACTGACAACACCTGTGTACTAACATCCCCTAATTTCTGTAGTCTTACTTTATACTTAAGCCTACTCTAGTCTACATCTTTAAGTGTATGTATCCTGTATGAGGTCCTCAGAATCTGATTTACATTCACTTATGAAGGTGTGAAGAAGAATCTTTAATTCTTGCTTTAACCTCCTCCAGTTTAATTATTTAAAACATGACAAAAGATTGCATGTTTTCATTAATATTTATAAGATAGTAGAAGAAAAATATAAAAACCTTATCAAATGTATTCAATAAAAACTGGTACATCTTAAAACATTCAAAACATAACACAATGCTACTAGTATCTAGTCTCTTTCCAAACCATTTTTGCATTATTGTTTTTGAGCAACATACTTTTCATATTTTTATGTTTGCTTTTCCTTTTTTCTGTGGGTGGTATAATTTCAGTAAGATGCTTACCCACTAAATATAATGGTGAAGACAGTCATATTGGATGTTCAACTTGAGATTTTACTACCACATATTTTTCAATTATCTGGTCTATTAGACTTATTCTCAATTGTAAATGACTTTTTAAAATATTTTGACTAAATAATAAATGAGTTCCATATTATTTAGTTCAGAAGATGCATAAATACTTTATAATACTTTCCTTTTTGATTATAGAATTGCTTGTTTAATGTTGATGTTTCTGCATTATGAATACAGAAATTGACAATAAGGAAACAAGTTTTTTGTCTTTCCATTTCCTAACAGATTATATAGACTTCTCTCTGATTTGCTAACATTTCTTTTTTTGTGAGACTTTTCTTTTGCAGATCTTGTGGAACTTCCTTCCTCTTCAGTCCCCATGGACCAAATGTGTCTATTTTGTATTGTAACAGATCAGTGAATTATGAAGAAGAGAAGTATAAATAGTATATGTAATGTACTTATGTTAGCAGTTTTTGTTTGCTTGGCTGTTTTACGGTGCTAGGTACTAAACTCAGGGTCTTGCACACACAAGCAAGACCTCTACCACAAGAGCCACATTTCCACCCTGAGTGTTTACAGATTGTAGCACAAAATTATGGGTTATTAGGTCTGGCCAAATAGCTCAATGGATTAAAGCACCTGCAGGCAGGTGGAGGGGCCAGGGGTTTGATCCCCAAGTTTGCTGTGCCAGCCCAGAGGCATCCTGAGACAGCAATCGAGATTGGTCATGGTGGTATGGGCCTATAATCCCAGGTGTTGGGAAGCTGCAAATGAGGATCACTATGGGTCCAACCTAGTAGTAAGACCCTGAACACCCTGTAGACTCCTCCCCAAAATACAATATGTATATGTACATTGTATATAGATATATAGTTATTTTTCAAAATTAAAATAAATGTGAATTAGTAAAAGAAAATAACTAGACTTACTGCTAGACTAGGAACTTTTAATTTTCTAAATAAAAAGTCTCAATTGTAAAACAAAGAAATAGATGGACAAATATATCTCATGCAAACAAGAAACACTGGTTGTAATGACACCTGCCCTAGTGACATCAATGCTTGGGCTGAGAAGAATAATGTGCCCAGACTGGTCTCAAACTCACTGTTACAATCTTGCCTCAGAGTAGAATTACAGCCATGTGCCACTACGTCCAGCTATTTCTCACTCTAAAAGTGAAAACTTCTCAAGAAATATTTGCTGATCCTTTTGAATACTTTCTGTTGACTCCTCTTAAAAAACTACATAGAATATCTTTAGCCTCACTTCTCAATAAATTCTCCCACAGTATCCCATAATTTCATGGTTTCAATTACTTTTCTATATATGTGTGTGTGTGTGTGTGTTTATTTATTTGGTACAGGGTCTCACTACACAGCTTGTACACACAGTGATCCTCCTATTTCAGCCCCCCAGTGCTGGGATTATAGGCATACACCACACACTTGGACACCCAGGATTCTGGGGCCAATAGGACATGCAGTCCTGGGGATTGAACCAGATCCTTGAGCTTGCCAGGCAGGTACTTAGACTGCCCAGCTATCTCCCCAGCCCCTCAATTACTTTCTAAATGCTTAAGATTCCTAAATTATATTCCTATTCCTGATGTGTCTCCCGAATTACAGGACTCATTAACCTAACATTTAAAAGGCATTTTACATTCAACATGTTAAAAAAAAGATGTTATCATCTTCCACAACCCCTAAACTCTCACCTCAGCTAGAAAAACCTTTTTCTTCTTTCCATAATCTTTTTCTGAATAATAGTATCACCCATCCAGTCGCTGACCAGACATTTGGCTTTTCTTCCTCATGGCACAAACCTAACTAGCCAGTATATCTAATTAACATATCTTATAATATTGTCCCTTCAAATCCCACTTAGACACATTAGTTCAAACTCATTTCCAATCTAAAGGAATATTTCTCGCCCTACAATCTTGACCTCTTATCTATTTATTCAATGTCTCCTAAAAAATTTCCTTCTATTCACTTATTCTAGAGTTTCTCAAAACTGAGTAATGGGCATGTTTTAAATGTGAAGGGAGTCTCTAACAAACTTAAAAATACTTAAATACAGTAAAGAGTAAACTTTTTTGGGCTGTGTAGAGAGGGCAGCTCAGTTGATAGAGCATCTGCCTAGCATGCATGAGGCCATAATCTCTGGCACCACAAAAAAAAAAAATCTTTATAATCATTAAATTATGAAATCAACAACATCATTTAAATCTAAAGCCAAATCAGCACTAATATAATGTGATAATGATTTACCAAAATAAACTCACAACCAACATGAAAATATCTGTAAACTTAAGATACAGTTCCTTCTGCTTTAGGCATCCTTGTGATAGAGATCCTTTCTTCTTATCTACTACTCTCTGTATTATTAATGCCTATCACAGCGTCTTTCAAATAGTAGCTACAGAAATGTTTCTAAATGAATGAATTAAACATTCTAAATATAGTAGTATCAAAAGTCAAGCTCACATAAAGGGCAAGAGAAGAGTGATCTTATTGTCTCACTAATGGAAAAAAAAAAAAAAATGAAGTTTTAGCCACAGATTCAACATACCATCAGGAATGCAGCTTTACTATTTAGTCACTCCCTTCATTCTATACTACTCCATGGACAGATTTATTCTCTGGTTGCTTTTAGTCTTGGCAACGAAAATGGCTGCAACTATTCCACACCTCACAATTCATACATCACTATTTAGGAGAGAAATGATCTCTTTCAGTAGAATTTTGAGAAAAGGGAAGATTTTTTCCCCTAGGCACCATCACTAGCACTGCATGATGTAGACAGGAATGGAGATGGGAGTGATAGCGGTGACTGAGGTTTAAAGCTAATTAAACTGATCAATGTACTCTAAGATACGAATGAGATTAATTCATCAAAACTCAAAGGATTGACCGGGAAGCAAGAGTACAGAATATCACTGAAGGATGGAAAGGAAACAGATGGTGAGGAACAAATTAACAAATACAAACTACTGGAAGTTACAGATCTACTTTTAAAATGTTTTTAAATGCTGCTTCCTTCACAAAAGCTCTTGTTCTGTGTTTAGCATACATAAACACTAAGCTCCACAACTTCTATGAGAACAAGGCATTAAATTAAGACAAATTTACCAAAGGTTCAAATTACTTATTCACAAGACACAACATGAAATAAGAGCTAATGAAGAAATGTGAAATTTCAGTTAATGGCAATTTAGATAGTAAACTCATGAGACACAGGGAGGTGTAGGGCTGCTTAAAGACTTAGATGTCAGATAAAATCAAAAGACCTAAAGGCAAAGTCCACACTTGAGAGTGCTTAATAGATCTGCAATACACTCTAGAGGATAATGTTTATAAAACAATTACTACATTAAACCAGATTTTCAATTAATTACAACTATAACATTGTGTGTGTGTGTGTGTGTGTGTGTGCACCCAAATACACACACACACCCACATACATCTACAGTATTCAAAGCCTCTAGCTAGTAGGAAACAGCTAAATAAATTTTTGTTAACATATTAAATGGAAGACTGAAATGCAGAGTCCACATTCATGGTGAAAATTATGTATATGACATCTTTTTCTTGCTTTTCTTAAAAATCTAACCTATAACAAGTTTCTAGGAGCTTCTAGGTATACAAATGCTTTCACTATAATAGATAGGATAAACAAGATACAATATTGATCCTTAATTAAGAGTTAGAAAAGGAAAGCAGGCTATAATGAAAGGTAAGATTGTTGTCTTGTTCTGGTGTCAGTGCCGAAAGAAACGACGAGAAGAGCGATGAATAAGCTTCAGAGGACTACCTGAGACTTGTCTCTCTCAAAGTGAGCCCAGAGCTGCAGAAACAGCTCACTTTTATTGAGGGCTACAAAAAGGCTATGGAATGTGCGAGACTACAGATTACAGATCACTATGTCTTCTACCATTTGCCTAACACTAGGTTCATACAAATGCTAACAGATAACCAAGGAGCAGGGGAGGTAACAACCTTTAACATCCCAAGCAAGAGATCAAAAAACAGGGCACCTCAGTGGTCTAAAGCGCCTGCTTGGGAAAGCTTGGGCAGCTGCAGGGACCGCGGTTCGATCCCCCGCACCACATGCTGTGCCAGCCCGACCCTCAGGGCAGGCTGAGCCGGCCATAAAATAAATAAACAAATAAACAAACAAACAAAGTTCTGAAACAAGGAAAAAAATAATGATAATTCAAAAAACAGGGCAACAGCAAAGGAAGCGGCTATCTGCAGGTGTAAATCCCAGCTTTCCGGGACCTACAACAGACAGCAGCCCTCCCTGGGCTCTGTTTGTTTCCTGCTTCTCAGGATATCAACTGGGCATATTGCTATATAAGATATATTGTTTAAGGAAATAATTTATAAAACAGGCCTAAGTGAAAGTTAAGAAAGCAGAGGACAGTATTATACTAGAATGACAGATCTGGGCAGATACTATAAATATTTCCAGTATCAAACTAGCACATGGCACACAGGTTTTCAAAATTACTTCATGAATGAACAAATGAATGATTGGCAAAATCAGAAAATTATGTGTAACTGTGGTTCATTTGTGAAACAAATAGATCGAAAAGACTCAAAGTAAAATTAAACCAAGGCAGGTGTTATGGGTTGTGTCTAGATCTGCGGTTCTCAACCTGTGGGTCACAACTTCGGTGGGGGTCGAACGACCAAAACACAGGGGTTGCCTAAAGCCATTCCGAATCATAACTGTAGCAAAATGACAGTTTTGAAGTAGCCACCTGTTATGGTTTATGTCTAGTAGTCCTCAGTAAAACTAAAACACCAACAGCAAAATCCTCTTTTTTAAATGGCTGAAAATAAAGCTATCTTATACAAAAGAAAATAAAGAGAAACAATTCCATTTTTGAAGTATGTCTACCTTTTTCATTAGTCAGAGATAATGTCTTTCAATTCTAAGTCACAAAAGAACAGTGCTAGGAACGTGATCAATATTTATTCATTTCTGTTTGTATATTGTCTTGACCCATACACCCTTCACTTTCGTGTTTTCCAACTCTACTCCTTTTCATTAAAATGGTGCTGCTTGTCCCTTAAACCTATGGACCTCTTTCCAGTTAATCAGAGCCACTGGGTTTCCTTCTTTGGGAGTCTGAGATCTCACAATCTATCATTTTCATCTGTTTGCCTAGGAAAACCCCTACGTATTCCAAGTCTTCTCCTTGACTTCTCCAAGGTGACCCACTGCTCTCCTCTAAGCTCCCACTCATTACCTCTTTTATTACTAATTACTTCTAACAAGTCTGTTTCCTATCTTACCAAGACAGCTGAAGCCACAGCCCAAACTGCTCACAACTTCTAATCTATTATGCTTTTTCTTTTAAATTTATGACATTCAAATCCATTTTTTCCTTTTTCTTTCCTGTGACAGAAGATGTTTCCTTTGTTAGATTAAAATACAGTTCATACACTTGGGAAACTCTGGTTTTCTCAGGAACGTCATTTTAGTAAGAACTTCACTTCTATATCTTTAACTTTAGCCTACCCAACTATATCTCTTTCCTGTTAATGTAACAGTCTCCAAAAGTTCTTTCAACTGTGATATTCACAATCCATACACTCTCCCTACCCCACCCCATCGATTCCTACAGCTGCTATAAGATGACACTCCTAGACGATTCTAGAGTTCCTTCTTAAATGCCAAGATTATCCTTTTCAAACAGACCAGGTAGTTCCACTTGGATGACACACATTTTCCCCCAAAACATTTCCTCTTCTAATATTCTTTCTTAGAGATTTAACTATTCCCTAAACCAAATCTGGGTCCTGCAGGACGCTCTACCACTGAAAGTTCTAAAGGATGTATCACTACTGACCTAGGCAATATGACAGATCTCGCTGTCTCTACTCTCTAAAAGGTTACTGTAATCTGGTAATTTTACCTGCTCCACCTGTTTCACTGCTCTCTCAATGCAAGCAATCTCCTGTTTATCTCTACAACTGTGTTAATACAGGCAATTATCACTTTCTAAAATTTGCTCTTTGCCCCATTCTCAACCCTCCAGTTCTTCTCACTAATAATGTCAAGATAATGTGATCAACAGGAGCTTATTCATAGTAGTTTTAAAGGACTTTAATCATTCCCACTCATCTTAAATATGAAATTTATTTTACATGGACTGTAAGTGACATATGCAATTTTTTCTAGCAAATACAGCCCTCAACTCTCACCCCCCATCTGCTATTCGTTCTACAAAATTCAGTTCAAGAATTCTAAACTTTCTCTAGCTCACTTGAGGCTCAGTTAGATCACTCTCAGCTGTTTCCACAGCATAGTGCGGGCAAATAGGAAATGATTTTTTTTTTAAGTTCATATTTGCAAAGTACATAAACAAAAAGTTTCAAGTTACTGCCTCTGAATGCCACTGAAATCAACTACCTAAAATTTTTAAAGCCAAGAAAAAATTCAAATACTTGCGAACAAATTAGCTCCTTCAGCTGTACCAAAAATTACTCTGAAGCATGAAAGTTTATATTTAAGGACTAAGAAAAATAAGCAGGAAAAAAGGAGAAAGGAATTTATTGCTACCATTTTGAACCACTATCTTTAAGTGACAGAATGAAATTATAGCCAAAACAAGAAACAAAGCAGAGATTTGCAAAAGAAAATAATAAGGTGAGGGATACCACATAAAAAATATCTAAACATAGGAAATAAATACCAGTAAGACACATTAGCACTATTTTCCTGTTTTTCAAACAAATTTGAAATCTTAAAACTTCAGCTTACTTTAAAAAATTACAGGAGCTGTGGAGATAGCTCAGTAGAATAAGCACTTGCCTGGCAAGCGCAAGGGCCTGAGTTCAATTCCAGGTTCCGAAAAAAAAAAAAAAAACCAGCAAAGTATAACCAAAAAGTACTAATTATTTTAAAAATTCATACAAAAACTAAATATAAACTATTTCGCTTCATTCTAAATTATTTTAGAAGTACTAGAGAGGGGGACCTATCTTCAAAAGCCCATACTGCAATCTGATTTGTATTATATGAAATTCTTGACTGTGTCACAAATATTTTTCTGATGATACCTGCAAAGACAGTGGGAGACTTAACGAGCAAATGAATCTACACATGGAAAAGCTTCTACTTAAAAAAGGCTTTGCCTTAATGGTTACCTAGCACCCAAAGAGTTTATAAAGCTCAAAACATACCAGGCCCCTACAAAACAAAAGCCAAAAGTTGTCATTGTTACTAATTTACCAGGGAAACTTGAATTTCCCCAAAACATTTCTTGAAAGTCAAAGCTTCTTTTTTTTTTTTGGTCTTTTTGAGACCGGGTCTCACTATGTAGCTCAGGCTGGCCTTGAGCTCACTTTTGTAGCCCAGGCTGGTCTCAAACTCAGCAATCCTCCTGCCTCAGCCTCCAGAATGCTGGGATTACAGGCGTGCGCCACCATGCCCGGCTAAAGCTTCTTCTAAAAGCAATACCACTACTGGCTAATTATTCCATTGTTACTTTCAATTTGTGGCACAAAGTAAATTCTCAATTCTTAAAGTAGGGCTCTTGACTTCTTAGTCAAGATTCTTTCATTCAACAAAGTCTTATACAACATACACTACATACAAAATTGTGTCAGAGATAATAGAACTTTACTTTGTACAACAATTATTAGAACTGGTAAGCTACTTGTAGAAATTATTGTTGTTGTTGTTTTGTTTTTTGGAACTGGGATCAAACTCAGGACTTGCACTTGCCAGGAAGGCATTTGTGCCCCTGAGCTATCTCCCCAGCCCCTAGAAATTCTTATTGAAATTACGAAATAGGATTCAATATTTTATAAGAGCATTTCTCATAGAATTAAGACAACTTAATTCTTAAACCAATTTTTTAAAATCGCTCATTACTATCAAAAGATGATATAACAAAAATCAGTATCAAAGCAAAAACTATGGATTATGTTAACTATCTGAAATAAAAGGTACAGTTGCTATCTCCCCAAAATGGCCTATCTGGTCTCCATTATCATACTCCACCATATTTGTTAAAGAAACACAAGGCAGTTAACTGATAAAACTATGTTGGATTTAGTGGCATTTGCCTCCAATCCACACCAGAAGCCCAGCATTCTATAGAGGATAAAGCAGGACTGCTGTCAGTTGAGCCAACCTGGGGTACATAGTGAGATCAAGGCCAGCCTGAACTGTACAGAGAGATCCTATCTCAAAAAAAAAAAAAAAAAAAAAAAAAAAAAAAAAAAAAAAAAAAAAAAAAAAAAAAAAAAAAAAAAAAAAAAAAAAAAAAAAAAAAAAAAAAAGAAAGAAAGAAAGAAAGAAAAGAAGAGTCTGTTAGAACCAAGACACTCCCAGAAAAAGATTCCTTAGAAATCTAAAAATCCAAATTTTGTTAGTGAAGTTCTAACTGTAGAATCTTTAAAATGATGAAAGTAAAACATTTAAATAACCATAGATATTCTTTGGAGAATTCTCAAGAGCAAATATACACAATACTACAGGTATACCACCATATATTAAATGGAAATAAAAATAAAATTGTACAGTATCACTGAAATATATAATTTCAAAAAAAGAAAATTAAGAAATTTTTAAACATTTACGAGTTAACATGGCATCTTAAGAGAAAAAGTCAACAGCGATTAAATGTTAAAATTTTCAATTCTGGAACTATTTGGAGACAGAATTTATTCATATATATTAATTTGCACTTCGCATCATATCCTTTTTCACACCAAACATAATCTTAGAAAACAACAATTTAACTCTTATTTTACAGCTGATAAAAACCCTCAAACGTCAAGAAGATAAAAGATATTGCTAGAACTTAAATTTAGGTAGAAAATATTTGCTTTGACGGCCAGCCCAAACTTCCCACCATAGCACTGCTCAAAACAAGGTTTCACAGGGCACCGAACCTAGCTAAAAATTAGGTGGCTCTGGATAGTTATTAATACTGCACGGGCTCGGGGCCGGCAGGATGGGTCAGTGGTCTAAAGCGCCTGCTTAGGAATGCTTAGGCGGCTTCAGGGACCGCGGTTCGATCCCCGGCACCACTTGCTGCGCTAGCCCTGCCCTCAGGGCAGGCTGAGCGGGCCATAAAAATAAATAAACAAACAAAAGTTCTGAAACAAGAAAATAAAATAATTCTAAAAAAAAAAAAAAAAAAAAAAAAAAAAAAAAAAAAAAAAAAAAAAAAAAAAAAAAAAAAAAAAAAAAAAAAAAAAAAAAAAAAAAAAAAAAAAAAAAAAAAAAAAAAAAAAAAAAAAAACACTGCACGGGCTCGACAGGGAGGCAAACTCAGTCACAAATCCCAGGAAGGAAAGCTGCTTCTAATCGAGTATCACCTACACGAAGAGCACAGATTTTACCATAACGGCGAATACTCATTTTAAGGAGCAAGCACGTAAGTTTTTCTACCCTGGCCAGTTTCGCGTCTGGCTCACTGCCTACCTCGCTGAATTAACTGAATCGGCTTTCGCTATGAGTCTCATTCAAAGTCACGAAGACAGGAGGAGGGTGAAGGTCTCGAGGCTCCCAGACTGCTCCAGCGAAAACTGCAGGAGCGCTCGCGGAGACCCCGCGACCCGACCCGCGAAGGCGCGCGCGGCAAGCCGAGGCCAGCGCCGCGGCCAGCGCGTCGGGCCGGCCTGGGCACTCCCGGCCCCCGCGGCCGCGCCGGAGCTCACCTCTTTAACAGGTGGGAATTTCTTCTTGCACTCCAGGGACAGTGCCCGCAGGTCGCTCTGCATGTTCTCCAGCAGCTTCTTCACCGCCTCGGGGCTGTGCGTGCCGGACATGGTCCCCCGCGAGCCGAGCTGACTTCCGAGCCACACCAGCGAGCTCCGGCACCGTCGGCTCCTGGGGGCCGCGCGCAGCTCCGCGCCGGCGCCTCCAGCTCCGGGTGCAGCTGCCGCTCAGGCGCCGCCGGCTCCTGCCCGGCCTGGACTGCGAATCCGGGAGCGAGCCCGAGCGCCCCGCGCCGCCTCCTCGCAACACCCCCGCCTCGGTCGGAGGCACCCCCGCCGTCGCCCCGCACGCTAGGCTCCGCCAGCGCTGGCCGCGGAGCCCCCGGCCGGGCAGATCCCTCCCGCTGTTGCGGGACCCGGCCACAGCGGGCGTCAACAGCCAGCCGAGCGACGAGCCTCAGCGCCGGCTCCCCAGGATCCTCAGGCTCGCAGACGCCATTAGCCGAGTAGCCCACAATTCCGAGCGCGGCCCGGACACGTCAGCCACACTTCCGGGCGCCGCGGCCACCGCCCCCGCCGCGACCAACCCGGGCGGAGAAGCGCTGCGGAGTGGGGCGGGGCTTTATGAGGGGCGGGGAGAGGGCGGACCTGGGGCGGGGCGGGGCGGGGCTCGGCTAGCGGGTTCCGGTGGACTGCGGGCGACCCGCCTGGCGTTACCATACCAAGAGGAAAGAGGGCATGATGTCGCGATCTGCTTCCTTCCGGTGACAGGTGTCAGAAGAGAGCCCCGGGGTACACTTGGCGTACGTTTGTGTTACATTCTGTTGGTGTGCTGAATTAATTTTAACTTTACCCATCCGCAGGGGTCTGGACAGTGACGATGGTGCTGCGGAGCACGCTAACAAGACCCACACCCCAGCCCTGGGTCTCTGCTTGCCTTTTCTTCGCTTCTGTTCCCGCGTCCTCTGGAGTAATGACCCCACATCAGTGCCTACTTTCTGTTAATCCCCACCACCACCACCTCTGAAAGGCAAGCTCTCCAAGGGTTTGTACCCGGCACCTTCCATGCACGCACAGAGGAGCAGGCCTCTATTTTCCGTATTTGTAGCATACGGAACAGCACCTAAGGCTCTGAAACTTCGGGCGTTCCCTGTCGAGCAGAGACAAAAGTCCTGCAATTTGGGCGCCGCTTTTATTGCCCATCTCTCCACATTAGCAGGCCAACTGAGCTTCTGTTTTGGTTTTTGTTTATTTTTCCAGTACTTTTGGTTTTGCGGTGTATCTCCAGCACCTGGAATCAGAAGACATTTGTTGAAAGATAATAAACATTTGTTGAAAGAATAAATAATACAATAATAAATAATACAAAGTTAATAATAATAACGAGGCTCAAGAACCAAGGTAAAATACCTTTAATAGAACTAACGTAACAAATAAACATGATTCAAATGCTAAAAATTTTCAGACCAGCCAGACAACTCAGCACACTAAAGCTCCTCCTTAGGGACTGGGGTCAATCCCTGTCGAGCCGTTCCTGCCCCCACCGCATTGAGACAGCAATTGAGTCTCAGTACACCCAGTCTGGGTGTACTGGCGTATACTTGTAATCCCAGTGCTTGGGAGGCTAAGAACAGGAGGATCACTACAAGTCTGAGCTGCATAATGAGAAAAAAAAAAAAAAAAAAAAAAAAACTAAAAATTTTCATCTGTGCCTCTCCAAACGTCCAAGTTAGTCTGTTTTTCCCCAAGACATTTTGCAGCTGCCCCCACAAGAAGCAAAATAATGTGGCTTTTTCCCTTTAGGTCAGTAAAGGAAAGATGGATCAGGCTGGCAGAGGAGGTGATTACAGGCTCCTAGAGCCTTAGTAGGGTCATTTGTGGCTGCCACACAGTTTATGAGAATCAGAAGCTGGACAGCGCCTATGACATAAGCTTTGGGTATTAAGTCTAAAATGTAGAGTGGGGAAAGCTCAGATGGAATCTGACAGATTTTAGTGTTTAGGTTGCAGAAAGTTTTAAGAAAAATGATCTGAAAATAATCAGCAGTTGAGGCTCTAGCTCTTGCTCAATGTCTTTCCCCATGTAATCAACTTTTCTTTAAAATTCAGAAGTTTTATTACTAATAAATAAAGTTTAACATAAATGACTCAAATTCATCTTCATAGTCTTTTACATCTCTGTTATATAGAGTGGAGGAAATGTAGTTGGAATTTGCCTAAAAAGTGTTCAACAGTGATTGGAAAATCCAAAGTTTTCTTACTATGGTGTAATGAGTACCTATTTTTAGAATTCTGAAATTTTCTTTAAAAAAAAAGGAAGGGAAAAGGATATAGCTGAGGCTAGAAACTCATGCTTGGAAGCCCAGCTAGGCAGAAGCTGAGGCGAAATGATCATAAGTTCACATTCAAAGCCAACCTGGGGAACTTACCAAGACTTTGTCTTAACAGAATAATAAAATATATGGGGACATAATTCAGTGGCAGAGTACATACCTAGGCTGTGGATTTGAATCCTAAGACTACAAAAGGTTAAAATTTAAAAATAAAGTAGTTATCTATGTCTGTATACCCAGAAACACTGTACTTCCCAAGAAGCAATACATGGTTTTATTCCAATACCAAGCAAGTTCTCAAAGGTAAAACATCTTTTATTCTACAAGCTGAGAAATAAACTGACATCCCCTTGCAAAAGAAAAATCATTTCTGTTAGTAGCAAAAACATTCAAATGCATATTTTTATTTTCAGTATGTCAACGAAAATATAGTATAGTACTTGCAAAATTGAAGCACACCCATCTATAAAGGTTGGTATGGAAGAGAACTGACTGCAAAACTTGTCTTCAATAGACATTATATTATTATTTAGCTATAAACTTAACCTATTATTAGCAAATGTTAGTATTTATACAGAATTATCACATGGTAATTAAGTTCCAGGCTATGAAGTAAAAAAACTCCTAAATGTGACTCTCAGCTCTGTTGGCTATTACCTGGATAATTCTATCAAATCATTTAACCTCTCTGATCTTCACTAATCCTTATTATATACCTCTCCATGGCTTTAACTGAAGAAGAGGAAAGTGTCATCCTTATTAGGTAGTTATGAGATTAAAGGAGATAGTTCAGGTACAGCACAATGTGTGGCACACAGTAAGTTTTGAGTGTTTAAATTTCATTATCATTATTGTTATCATTATTGTGCTAGGGAATGAAGCCAGAGACAAGTGTTTTTTAAAAGAGAGATACTGATAAAAAAAAAAAAAAAAAAAAAAAAAAAAAAAAAAAAAAAAAAAAAAAAAAAAAAAAAAAAAAAAAAAAAAAAAAAAAAAAAAAAAAAAGCCCTTACTCTACTGAGCTCTCTCCCTCACCCCCAAAAGAGAACTGTTTGATGTTCAGTATTCATACTCTTTAATTAACTTCAAAACAGATTTAATTACCAGTGAATTTTGTTCCTGATATTCAAACTTCTAGCTGAAGATTAGAAAAGCTGTGGGGTTTTGCCCTTGTTTTGAATTTTTTAGAAAATTTGCCTATTTAATAATGAGCATGTATTCATGTATTCATAGAATACAGGAAAACGTGTTTAATGTCATTGTGAAATATTCAACTATGTTTAACGATGAAATACAAATATTGCTCTACTTTTTAAATCATTTAGTTGTAGAGATAAGAAACTAGCATCTTAAAGAAGCGAAAAACAATAAACAAAGCTTAGGGCAGGTTGTAATCTGTTACTTAGAGATTCCAGAAAACAGGGATTTAAGAAAGCAGGTAACAGCTTATCCTAATTGATGTCTCCACTCTTATTTCAGATGTTTGTGATTATCTCCTCCCCTCCTTGTAATCCTTTTATTTACCAATTGTGTAAACCTAGCATTAAACAAATAGTGAAGGTCAACAGAGGTTGTAGTCCTAAATAAACAGAAGATGCTTTTGGAGCTCTGCGCTCACTTCAAGAGAGATAGATCTCAGTGAGACCTCCGAATCTAAATTTGTCAGGTCTTCTCATCATTTCTTTTGGCATCGGACCATAACATAAGACATTTAGTCTCGCATATGTTAGCAAAATTAATTAAATCTCCTCTTAAATTTTTATTTTTCCTACTTCTTAGATAATGGAGTTTTGCGCAGTTCTATTTTCTGCTGTTTTCAATTTATTTTGAAATCACTGATAGCGATCCTCCTGTTGTCAGCCTCCACATTGCTGGAGTTACAGGTATGAATGAGCACACCTGGTTTAGGTACCTGGTCTAGGTGCTGAAGGGCAGGGTTAGCATGGCATGTGGTGACAGGGATCAAACCCCAGTCCCAGGGCTTGCCTAACCAGGTACTTTAGCCTGCTGAGATATCTCTCCAGCCCTTATTTTGAAATGCCTCTTTCAGTTACTACCAGTCTTCTTGTATTACCCTGAATAACCGTCATGTTGACAAAAAAAAAAAAAAAAAAAACCAATAAAATTAACAGAAATATCACAACACAGACCCCACTTGGGTTTACCTGTCTAAGGGAAACATGAAAGAATTAGTTGTATTATCAGCTGAGATGAAAGTGTTAAGTTTCTAAACCTTCCTAATAGCTCTTCTGGAACACAAAACATCAGATCTTCTAGAAACTTAACTTCTTTTGCAGTATTAGGCATATGTGCGTGCATGCGTGCGTGCATGCGTGTGTGTGTGTGTGTGTGTGTGTGTGTGTGTGTCTTAAATACATAGCTATCTGTAGGGTCTACTTCATCTGGGTAGCCTAACTTGCCAATCTCGGTTATGCATTATACAGTATGATAGCTCCTATGCAGTATGAAGGTTATTTAAACATGAATAAATTTTTTCAACTTTCCTGGGTCAGTACATCATCTTCCTGTACTTAGCGCTGTGGTGTTACCTACCTATAAGACTTTATCCATAAACTTTTCCAGAGCACTTTTCTAAGATCCAAACATGGACATTCAGCTAGCTGCCCGTATACATCTTTACCTCAAAGTCTCACTACCCTACCATTTACCTGGCTTCAGTTCATGTAACCCACACAGAGAGCTAGCAAGAAAGAACCTGAGTAGCTATCCATGTGATGGGCTGTTCTGGGTGACCTCCCACATCACTGACGAGTTTCATGCTCCCAAAGGAGCAGGGCATATTCCTGGTCCAAACAGCTCCCCTTAGGGGCTTCATCTGCTGGTCAGGCTGACTTCACATGGTATGAACAAAGGCCTTTACGGTGAACAAAATATATTGAAGATCTGTTTCTTGTATGAGTCAATAAAATTTTATTTGCAATTGTTGAATGTTTTGTACTTGTGGTTTGGAATTACATTTTAAATATTTATAATTTTCTTTTTATGTCTGCAGATTAAAATAGCGTTAATTTAAAATCTATCTTAAACTTAGTGTGCTATGTGTCCCTGCCAGGCACAGTGGCACATGCCAGTAAACCTAGCACTCAACTTGGGAGGCTGAGGCAGGAGGACAGGCGCTCAAGGCAGGCCATGGGCTGCATAGTGAAATCCTATGTTGAAAAGGTGAAAAAGGTTTGTTTTTTTTTAATATGTTTTGCTTTGTCATCATTAATTCTCTGTTTCTGAATGACTGTTCCTGAAATTAATATATTTTATAGTTTTCTTTGTTTAAAAAATTTACTTAATCTTGGAGCAGTCCTTAATGCCAATTGGTATATGCTATCTATGTAATTCATAAAATATATTCTCAAAACTTTAATTTTCAGAATTAAACTTGAAATGCTGGTGCAAGAACCCAAGTGATTTCTTTTTTTTTTTTTTTTTTTTTTTGTCTTTTTGAGACAGGGTCTCACTATGCAGTTCAGGCTGGCCTTGAGCTCACTTTTGTAGCCCAGGCTGGTCTTGAACTCGCACCAATCCTCCTGCCTCAGCCTCCCAAGTGCTGGGATTACAGGCGTGCACCACCACGCCCGGCTCCAAGTGATTTCTTTAGAGGATAAAGAAATATTTACAAAGGACAAACTATCAGTAAAGAACCTACCTGTTAGTACTCAAAATGTAATTTATTTAGAAATAACATGAAGTTTATGTGCTTGCAATGGTAACTCTCAAAAACTTTTAAAATATTTTTATTCTTTACTGTAATAGTTTTAAAACAAAAAGATTCTACATGTGGTGCAGTGCATCAAAAATTGGTTTCTGTTGTGTGGAATGCCAGGAGCTAGGAAGAATGAAGAACTAGGTTTTTGAAAAGGCAGTCATCTTTCATATAAACTTTTTAAAAATTTCTTTTACTAGGGGCCAGGGAGATAGCTCCATGGCATAAGTGCCTGACTGGCAAGTGCAAAGTCATGAGTTCAAACCCTAGTCCTGCCCTCCCCCACAAAAAAAAAATTTAAAAAAAATCCTTCTACTGAACTCATTTTATGAGTCATCTGTTGGAGTGGAAATACTGCACAAATGCATCTGTTATAAAAAAAAAAGAGTCAAAGGCAGAAGTCACCCTGATATATGTCTTTTGCTCCTGATAGCTCACTGAGTTTTAGCGAGCAAAGAGACAGGGCAATGTGCAGATTGCTCTTTTCTGTGTCACCGAAGTAGAGGTGGAAATAAAGTGCTCCACAGTAGTATGTTCAGAGCCCAGAAAGTCAGACTTTTTTCTTCTGTAGTTGCAATGAACCTTCTGGAAATTCTTAATATTAACCACAAATGTTGGTAAAAGAGGTGTTTCTTCTGATGGTTGTTACCTTTCTACCACCTTACAAGCTTATGCTTTATTCTCTCAGTTTGCTTTCACCTTCTTCCACGGATGAAGACCACACTTTCCAGACAGTCTCAGCTCCTTTCCATCTCCTTTCATTGCCAAGTCACATCCTGGGGCTCCAGGCCAGACTTATTAGTAGCCATCATACCGTCCTCTGGACTTGTTGACCTGTCCTTTAGCGGCAGCTTACTGACTGTATTAAGGGGTTTCCTGGAAGCAGAGAGCAAGGAGAGATTTGTGTATAAATAATTTAGAGGACATGCTCTTAAGAGATACTGATGGAAAAATGGGGAAGAGAGGCAAGGGAAGAGAGGAATTTTAGCGAACTCTAGGGGTCCGGGAACTGTCTCACACAAATTTGAGAATGCCAAGGGTGGTGGTCCTTGGGCAGAGAACACACTGAAAGAAGGTATCCAAGAAGGCCAGAATGGGGCACACAGCAATGCTGAGGCACAGCGATTCAGAGAAAATGCCCACTACATAGAGCCCCTTTCAGCCAGTCACTAGCCCCTTGGAGAACTGCTCGTCCCTGACCCTCTTGCCTGGCTTCTCTCATTACAGCATGGCTCAACAGATGCAATCTAGCCCAGTGCTTCTCAAATTGGGACAGTTTTGTCCACTCCCGTTATGCCACTGTCCCTGCACTAGAGCATTTGACAATGTCTAGAGAGATTTCTGATTGTCACAATGTTAGGAGCAGAAGCTAATAGCATCTAGAGTGCCTATGGGTAATGCTAACATCTTACAATGACTAGGAAAGTCTCCCCTGTTCCCCACAGAGTTATGCAATCTGAAGTCTCAATAGTACCAAGCAGGGAAACACTTTGTCAAAGCTCAGTACTGATAGTTAAACCAGTGCTTTGTTCCGCATTTGAATCCCTGGCTTGTAGCCCGTCTGTACTGCCGTGCTCCAGTCTTATCCTTATTAACCCCAGACTGGGAGGGAGTCTGCTCTTGAGCCCCAGCCCCTTCATGCCTGCCTGCCTGGATCTCAGAATATTGCCTACACCCAGCTGCCCTGTATGCAGGAGGTTTATCTGCCCTAAATTCCTGCACAATCACGTTTTATGGCCAGATCTTCTTGAAGTTTAATTTTGAATCTGTCTTTGGATATCAAGTACTGCCTTTCTGTCTAGATTGTTTTGCACAGCCTCAATTTAAGCTGTCTTCCTCCAGTCTTTTCTTCCCATGTCCATGCTTGTTCATGTACACACATGCTTGCATATGCACATACACAAACACACACGCGTACGTAGGGCTTGAATAAACATTTTGTTCTTGTAACATGGATTCTTCTCCTCAATCATAGAAGAACAAAATACCAAAGAAGTTATGAAGACAAGGGTTTAAGGGCCAGCCAGATTCAAGTGCTTGCTTAGGCAGACACAGGGACCTGTGTTCGATCCCAGATGTGCCATATTGGCCCCACCCCCAAGGCATGCTGAACTGGCAACTGACACTGGGTGTGGTGGCGCATGCCACTGTGAGTCGAGTCTGTGTAGTGAGACCCTGTATACCCTGTACTAAGTTAAAAAAAAAAAAAAAAGACAAAGATTTAAGTAAAAAGAATGAAATGAAAGACTGAAGTATATATGTCGGGCAAGTTACTCCTACAGAGAAGACTGGTTTAAACTTCATGCAAGTATAGTCTTGCATACAACTTCTCTATGAAGTTATACATACATACATCTTTTCCCAAATAGTTGTCTCCTTTCTTCAAGAAATATTTGATGAGCGAATGAATGACTGAATGAATCCTGTGTCTAAGATGAAAGGTAGGTCTGGAAATTATGTGATATATAATATAGACCTGAAGCACATTTCTCAAAGTTTTGAAATCTTTCAAATGAAGCTTGACTCATGACTAAGAATTCTTCTTGAGATCAGTGAAGTTACTATAAAATTTCTCATAAGGCATTTTCAAGAAGCTAATTTTATTTTTAAAATATTGGTACAGCCTGATCTCAGTCAAACAGTGAAGTAGAAAGCTCCACAGGCCCTTATGCAGAGACATCACAACAATGACCAAAACCTGTCAAAAGCAACTTCGTTGTATTTTTCTTTCAAGATGCATGGAGCTGGTGAGATAGCTCAGTGGTCTAAAGCACCTGCTTAGGCAAGCTTAGGCAACCGCAGGGACCGTGGTTCAATCCTGGCACCACATGCTGCTCCAGCCCCACCCCCAGGGCAGGCTGAGCTGGCCAAACAAATAAACAAATAAATAAATAAAGTTTAAAAAAATTAAAGGCATAAAACTCACCTGAGTTGCAACGCTCACCTACTCATTCACCTAGTCATCAAGGATTTGAAACAACCAACGGAGCAAAAAGTCAGGGAAAAAGTGGCTCAGAACAGAAAGAGAACTTACCACTTATCCTCTCAAAGTAACAGCTATTAGTTTTATTTTTGTTAAGCTTTTAATGTTTTCTGTAATTAATTCCTGACTTTACACTCGCTGTTTCCTTTATTCTCATTTCCCCAGATTGGTTCTTATTTACTGAGGTGATTTGTCCTTTGGTGTTTTACTGTATTTCTGAAACCCTGGGGATTCCAGATGAGGCTCCTGCTCTTAAAAATATTTTTGGCTGGGGGCCCGGCGGGATGGCTCAGTGGTCTAAAGCGCCTGCTTGGGAAAGCTTGGGCAGCTTCAGGGACCTCGGTTCAATCCCTGGCACCACAGGCTGCGCCAGCCCTGCCCTCGGGGTGGGCTGAGCCAGCCATAAAAATGAGTGAATAAACAAAGGTTCTGAAACAAGAAAAAATAAATAAAATAAAAAATTTTAAAAAATATTTTTGGCTGTAAGTGCTCACGTGTGGAATTGGACTGAAGCAAAAAGTCCAGAAATGTATTTTAAGTTTTATAAAACTCTTACCAAACACATCAACTTGCTGCAAACTGACATTATTAAACCCTAAAACAGTCACTTTGCTCCTCAAATTATATCAGCGAAACATGGGCTGTGAAAGCTGCACAGACCACCAGAACAAAGCCACTTGGTCGTTATCCTACTGAAATGTAGTCCTGAAGGGTACGAAGCAAGGAAGAAATTCTTCATGGTGGAGATCTGGGGGCTCAGAGCACAACCGCCAAGGGAAATCCTTCCAGATGGCACAGGGGCCAGAAGAGCCAACAGCCGAATGGATTTTATTGCCAGGAAGAAGTGTCTTTGGTCTTCTTCTGTACTTTGAACCAGTTCCCAGTAAGAGTTCTTGCAGTAGTTTTATTTTCTCCTTTACTATGGTAGATTACATAGCTTGTCTTTTAGTTGCTAGATCTCTTTAACAAGGAAGAAAAAAAAAAAGAAAGAAAAAACAGCATATCACCCCAAAAACTTGAGCTTTGATCCAAATGCTGAAATGGGGAAAATTTTTTATTTTATATTTTCTTAGCAATACAAATCCACTTTTATTTAGTTCAACCATTGATCCAGGTAGAAAATTACACCTTCTAGCCTTCTGTACAGATAATGTAATGGTTAACTTTGGGTGTCAGTTTAACTCCTGAAGCATGGTGTCTGGATTCATGGAATTCAGAGATAAGATTGCCATGTGAGCCGGGCGTGGTGGCGCACGCCTGTAATCCCAGCACTCGGGAGGCTGAGGCAGGAAGATCGGTGAGAGTTCGAGACCAGCCTGAGCTACAAAAGTGAGCTCAAGGCCAGCCTGAACTGTATAGTGAGACCCTGTCTCAAAAAAAGACCAAAAAAAAAATAAATAAAATAAAATAAAAAAATAAATAAAACTTAAAGCAACAACTATGTGATCTTGGTAATATCAAGCAAATCAGCAACAGTAATATCATCCAAGACAATGTAGATATCTATATCTATATCTAATCTATCTCTATATCTCTATATCTCTATCTCTCTATATCTATATCTATTTCTATATCTACATCTATATTTCTATATCTCTCTATATCTAAATCATCTATATCTATATCTCTATCTCAATCTCTATGTAGATCTGGATCTAGATCTATACCTCTCTGTCTCTCTGTATCTCTATCTCTGTATCTCTATCTCTCTATATCTATATATCTATATCTATATATCTATATATCTCTATCTCTCTATCTCTATCTCTCTATATCTATATATCTATATCTATATATCTATATATCTCTATCTCTCTATATCTATATATCTCTATTTCTCTATCTATATCTATATATCCATATATCTCTCTCTCTATCTCTCTATCTCTATATCTATAGGTCTATATTTCTCTATTTCTATCTCTATATTTATTTACAGAACCAAGGATTTAACTCAGGCTCTTGCATTTGCCAGGCAAGGGCTTATTCCTATGAACTGGATGTTGACATAACATAAAAAGCAATAATATACCACCATTAACCTTAGAAAGGAAATCTACAGGGACAGCGAGATAGCTCAGCAGATTACATACCTGCTCAGGTAAGTGCATAAACCAGGGTTCAATTCCTGGTACTGCATGCCACGCCAGCCCCACCCCTGGTGCAACTCAGCTGGCCACCAAGACCAGGCATGGTGGTACATGCGTGTAATCTCAGCACTATGGAGGTTGAAAACAGGAGGATCACTATGAGTCTGAGCCATGTGGTGAGACCCTGTACTAAACACACTGGGGAAGAAAAAAAAAAAAAAGGAAGACTTCTTCTCGTGAGGGTGTGGCTTGCATTATTTACAACATAAGTTTACACTTCTCAGGGGATCTCTTCCCAGCCTCCTCTCTGTCCACAGCCATCTCCAGAGGTTGTTTCTCATGCAGTCACGGTGGGGAGGCAATACTCTGAGTGCTGACATGAAGTCACTTTTTTTGAGTTGTCCTGAGTCTTACATGCACACAGTCAATTCCTTCCTAAAGTGGCTCCTGGTCAAGCCCTCTCTGGTGCCTCATGTGGGCACCTGTGCTTGCATCCCTCTCAGGCTACTGCTTGCTGTGTGGAAGGAGCCCTCTTACTCCATGTTGTTGTTTTAACATTTTATTTTATTGGTACGTATGTGCAATTCACACCATTTACAGTTATCTTGGGGGAGTGACTACATGTACCTATTACAGCTTCCTCCTTTCCCTTCGCCTTTTTCATATTTGATGAAATTACTTGTCCTAGCTTATGCTAGAGCATATAGTCAATGATTGATTGATCCAATCAGTATTTGGATCCTGAACATGGCACATCTTTATTCACTTCATTTCCCCTTCTCCTCAGCCTTGACCTTGTTCCCTTGGACCACTTCTCCATTGGGTGAGATCTGTCTCCTTGTCCCTTTCTATCCATCCTTTACTGTTTCTTTCTGCTAACTTTGCCTAACTCAAATGAGATACGCGTGCTGTTTTTGCAGTTCACACAGGCTGTCGGCTCTGCTACCATTTTCCCCTACCTCTTCCTGCCCTGTCAACTTACTTTATCTCTTAGGTGCTTGGTGTTTTGTGCACAAGCCATGAGAGCCAGGGACATCATACACATGTGTCCTATTTCCTCTGCATTGTGGATGGCCTCTCATTTTTCTTGTTTCCTTTCTCATTCTGGATGATCTGTCTCTGTCTCTGTCTCTGTCTCTGTCTCTGTCTCTGTCTCTGTCTCTGTCTCTGTCTCTGTCTCTGTCTCTCTCTCTCTCTCTCTCTCTCCCTGTTCAGCAAGTTGTTATTTTCTGATGTCTGCATTCCAGATCTTAGAGAGGCTGAATTTTGCTACACATCATTTTCTTTCCTCCATATTGCCTTATAGCTAGAAGGAAGAAAAAAGGAAGTGTGTGCCCTTTAAGGAAATTTACTAGATTTTGTGTATTATTATACTTGCAATTCATTGACTTGAGCTTAAATCACATGACTAGACTGGGCTGCAAGTCATGTGCTAAGCTACCACTGTGATATCACTACTTGGAAAGAAAAGCAGAATACTGAGAGTCAGCTCGCAGCCATAACCAGTGTGATGATACTTTCTTCTCTTTCATGTACTTAATACAGAGTCTCACTACACAGATCCGACTCCTAGTGGTTCTCTTGTTTTCAGCTTCTCAAGTGCTGGGATTACAGACACACGCCACCACGCCCAGTCTCAATCATTCCCTCAGCGCACCCTCGGGGTGGGACCAGCACAGTGCACCGAGGAGCAAACCTGACCGACTGCTGCTGCACTCTGCCTAATCAGGTTCTTTAGTCTGCTTAGCTATCTGGCCAACCCCTGATCCCATTTTTCTTAAAGACAGAAGATCACAAATATAGCATAGTGATTGGTTGGTGGGATACTACACAATTTTTACTTTTAACCACTGTTATGACTTGGATGGGTTTTCTGGAAAGAGGCTGGTCCATGAAGGGTTCAATTTCTTCAGTCCATTGATGTAACCATAATTTGATGGCATTATTGGGGGTGATGGAAGAGGGAGGTGGAGTTTAGCTGAAGAGAGCAGGTCCAGGGGACATTGCTTGGGGCCTGTGTATTGCCCCTCCACTCTCTCTTGCTCTTTCTTTTCTCTCTGCTTCCCAGCCACCCTGAGGCAAGCAGCTTTCCTCCTCCGTGTTCCCCACCATGATGTTTCTGCCTCAGCATAGCTCTGGACACAAGGAAGCCAGCTGACCATGCACTGAGATCTATGAAATCATGAACCCAGCTGCTTCTTGTCTTAATTATTTTTGTCTCATTGCTCAAACCAAACACCTGACATCTAATGTGAAAGGAGCAAATGTTTATTTAGCTCACAGGTGTGTAGAGGTTTCAGTCCATAATTGGGTGGCTCCGTGGCAGAGTAGCACATACCAGACGGTCAGCCATTCATGGGGGTAGAAAACAGCAAAAGCAACAAGAGCAAAAAGGCAAAACAGGGTGCTCTTCCCACTCCATTTGTTTTATCCCAACTGCTGAGATAAGGGCAGTGCCAGTCCACTCAGCGGAGTGATTCAGAAATCACCCAGCCTTAGTCCAGCACCATTAATCCCAGTGTTGAACCATGAATCCGTCACAAACTCCACAGCTACCTCCGTATGAAGCCTGCCACCCCTGCCTGCATGAGGCTTTGGGGCGCACCTAGACACTGTGGTGGATTAACTATCAACTTGTGATACCCAGCTGATCTGCATCACCATAGTGAGGAGTATATAGGAGGCCCACCTGAAGATTGTTACCACAAGCATAAAAGCAGCATCGGAGAGGAAGAGGGCGTGCAGGTAGTTCTCCTGGGGAAGCTTGCCTTGCTGGCTTTCCTGATGCGAGTCAGCTGCTGTCATCAGAGGAGCTCTGATTCTCGCCATCCCTGAGGATGGTCTATGTTTGAGCATTGCATTTTGGATCCAGTGTCGATCCTTGAGCCAGTTGGCACAGATCTGTTCTCCCAGTGGTTCAAACCTTCTAGCTTCCACAACTAACCTTCAGGCCTTTCCAGGGCAGATCCTTGGTTCACACTTGCAGGAGACATTGCTGTGGGATCTAGGCCTCCGGCTGGACTCATGGAGGACCCTGTCATGGGCCCTAAGTCTTCTGCTGGACTTGTGTAGGACATTGTCTTGGGTTCTAGGCCCTCCACTGGATACTTTGTGCCTCTAGTGTGCGGATAGAACTCTTACACGCTTGTATTTGACTCTCAGGTGATTATTTTATAATTCTATAAATTTTGTGTTCTGCATTAAACCTTGTCCCTTGTAAGCCTTGACTACAACAAATCTCTCTTCCCTTAGTTTGTTTCTCTGTTATTCATCACATCAATAAAAAGCCAACCAACACGCTCATAGACTATATGATTTACTTTTAAAAACTGAACAAGAGGGCTGGTGAGATAGGTCAGTCCAGGAGAGATAGCTCAGCAGACTAAGTGCCTGCTTAGGCAAGTGCAGGGGCTGGGGTTTGATCCCTAGTACCCACATGCCACAGTAGCCCCACCTTCAGGCATGCTGAGCTGGTCACCAAGACCCAGAGTGGTGGCACATGCCTGTAAGCCTAGCATTGGGGAGGCTGAAAACAGGAGGTTCACTAAGAATCTGAGCTGTGTAGCAAGACCCTGTACCAAATACATAAAAATAAAATAAAATAAAAATTGAAAAAGATTTCTTTCTCTGGCGCTAGGGATCAGACTAAAGTCCTCACACACACACACTAGGCAAGTAAGTGCTCTACTGCTAAGCTACAATCTTCAGCCTGGCTTGAATACATATTTTTAAAAATGGTAAAAATATAATACTCAGGACTAAGGTGAAAAATAAATAAATAAATGGAAAAAGAAAATTCTTCTCTGTACCAGATCTATTTGCTTTAAGGAAAGCTTAAAACACACTAGTAGAAACTATCAAGAAGTGCTGGAGGATAATTTATATCTTATGTTGCAAATAATATATCTGGGGCCCAGCGAGATGGCTCAGTGGTCTAAAGTGCCTGCTTGGGAAAGCTTGGGAGGCTTCAGGGACCTTGGTTCAATTCCTGACACCACATGCTGTGCCAGCCCTGCCCTTGGGTTGGGCTGAGCTGGCCATAAAAATGAGTGAATAAACAAAGGAAGGTTCTGAAACCAGAAAAAAAAAAATTAAAAATTAAAAAAAAGAAAGAAAAAAAATAGTATATCTAAGACAAACAGAAACACAGAGATGAAAGGTGAGTTTCCTGGAAACTTTTAGGCCACATTCTGCCTTTCTTTATATTTCTAGAAATGTATTATAAAACTGTGATTGCAGGAACCCCAGAGCTCCAAGAGCAAGCTGTGACCTTTGGTTCAGCCTGATTATGCCCTGTAAAATCCCCAGTCCTTAAACCCAGTGGACAATGAAGACTGCATCTTCAGCTTCCTCCCTCCTTTTTCATTTTATGTATCTGGAACAGCGTGTACAGGGCCTCATTACATGGATCGGACTTGGAGTGATCCTTAGCCTTTCGAGACTGGGATTACAGACACGCACCACCACGCCCAGTCTCAATCACCATCTCAGTGGGGCAGCGCAGAACACTGGGATCAACGCAGAACCCTGCCAGCTGTACTCTGCCTAAGCAGGCACTTTAGTCTGCTAAGCTATCTCTTGCAGATTTATTATGTGAAACTCAAGGATGTCTGATATCTTGAAAGAATATGCTTTTTGTTTCTCCATGGATATTCTCACCTGAGACCATCTGCTGAATATACAGGCAACAATGTTTGGTACCTCAAGTTCCAAGTGGACAATCCTTACAAGAAGACAAAATCAAGTCACAATTAGAAATTTACTCCAGAAGATCAATTTCAACACAATGTCTATAATCATTTTTTCTATGTCCAAATACAGCTTAAGAAATTGAAGATCTTATATATAAAGTAAGAAGCACTTTTTTTTTTTTTTTTTTTTA
>PVJA010002991.1:0-91169 GCA_004027025.1 Myocastor coypus | reverse complement strand
GACCTCTCATTCAGATGGTGCCAAACAAGTAACATGGATAGTGATCAAATGAATTTAGCAGAAAGTGTGTCTATCGACCAACATGAGTAAGTTTTCTTACTAGAGGGTGAAATTTTTCTGTCTAGTGAAGGCTATAATATTACTTGTATCTTCTTTACTGTACATAGAATTTCTTTCTTCTCAAATCTTTAATGTATTTTCTTTCACAGAAACCAATTTTAGGTTTATTATTTATTTGGGAACAAAATTTTTAGCTTAAATTTGTGATAAGATTTCCTGGATCATGAAAAGATCTTATTTTATGTTTTGTTTGTCCAACATATGATAACTATAACTTCACAGAATTACTCTGAGGTAGCCAAAAACAAGCCCCATCTCACTAGGTATGTTCACAAGATTCTTTACTAACAGTGTAGGGATGAGTGATAAAGTTTCACATGGATACGTATTGTTGCATTATATAAAGTATCTACGACTGCAGAATAATTAGTCTACAAATTTGAGTAGAACATTGCAGTAAGTTTACTAAGTATACAGCACAGTAGGAGCACTATACGACATTATGCGATACATACAAGAAGTCAGCACCTAATCCTGAATTAGTGACTTGACTTTACCTTTGTGTGTGCCCCACCTTCTTTCACTCATTTTTTCTCACTTGGCATTCACGATGCACACCCAGCTGTGTGGGAAAGAGCTATGGGTTCTTTCAGGCTTTTGTTACACTGTTCTTCAAGGGCAGAAATTAGTTATAAGATTAACTTACCTCAGACTCTTAAGTAGATATTTTAATGAAATAAACTATTAGCAAAGTACATAATTGAAACACCTGAAAGTTTTACATGTTAGGAAAAGATGTCCATGTAAAGATCTTCATAAACATAAAAATACAGCGATTACACTTTAATTTCAAGTGTCATTAGCATGTTTAGACATCACTGTCTGAAGCAAAATGTAAACCAAACTTTAGCTCCTTTCTAAGGTGTTGAAGAATCATAAAAATTAATATCAGCACACTAGTAGACAATGCTATCCTTGAGGTCCCTTTTAATTTTCTTAGAAAATGTCTGTTACCAATCCCTTTCTTTTGCTCTTTAATGAGAATGACTTTAATTTGACATATTGCATTTTAAAAATATATACTCATTGTTCATTTTCTGACGTAAAAGAGTAGCACCACCTCAAATGCCCTTCATTTCATATTCCTTTCTTCCTATATAATAACAGGAATCTGACAGCGATCTGTAGAGCTACACTTAGCAATCTGTTACTCTCTATTACATCTCATGATGTCACACACATAATAGACCCTGTAATTTGCAAAGTAACACCATAAAAGAAAGAAAAAGGGAAAGGAAGGAATAAAGAGGAAGGAAAATTTAAGGAATGAGAGTGAGTTGTGCTCTAAACTACAATTCAGGTGTGTCCAATAGTTTTGTGAAGATTTTTCTTAAATATTTCAAGTACTGAAACATAAGCTTTTATTCAGCATCAATCTATGGTATAGTTTCAAATAAAAATGTAGAACACATTTAAAATATACTTCAGTTCATAGTTTTAGTTTTGGTTCAAATTCAACACTATAATTTCATCTAATATTGCAGATAATTTGAGGGCTAAGATTCCTAACAGTTTTTAAGCACTTAAATTTAAAATAATTACATTAAAGATAAAAGGTTTGATCAGTAAATCAATGAAAATGCCCAAATATAATGAATATGCTATAAAACTTAGGCATTAATTTCAATGTATTTATTGGTTAAAGTTTCATTTTATATTTTTCTTACAAACTCTACTGTAGTAGTAATCTAGTAATGCTTGTTGAATAGAATTCATTACATTATTTGGGCATCTTATATGTAACACTTAAGCATCAATTCAAAAGCCTCCCCTGTCTTCTGCTCCTAACTACTCCAAAGCCCAACTACTTTATTCTGTAGAAAGTACATCCGTGTAGCCAAGAGGTCAGAGAGAAAGAGAATAGGAGTGTGTGGAGGAGGAGGAAGTCACAAGAGGAGTCACTGTGAGATTGCTGTGCGGTTTCCTGAGTGGCTCGCTCCTGGGGATCCAAATAGCCCACCTGCTGCTGCATGCCCCAAGCATTAAAAGCAGAGTACAACTTATCGGGTTTCTATGTTTATTGCATCACTGTTCACAATAAAAATGTATGAATGATCATAGAAATATAGGTACATTGCAAGTTTAACAAGTGAGGAATTATATAGATGTCTACTAACCTCACAACTTTGAGCTTTAGTAATTCCATAAAAGAAAAGCATCAGTTTACATCCTATATGTCAGAAAACATAAATGCAATATATGATTATTCAGTCTGGAAGTGATCTTTCTGACCCAGTCATTGAGTAAGTGTAGAGACATTGCGATTGGTGTATTCTACTAAAAATCTGTGATGTTACCTAAGACATATTCTAGTATAGTAACCAAAATACATGAAGGCTTTAAATAATGACACATAAGATATTACCATATACAGAAAAGTTCTACTTCAGAGTGTGGTCTCAAATTTCTCCATTGTTGAAAACTCCTATGCATGTTCTGCTTGTCTTAGTTCCTCTTCTTTTGTTGCTGGGACAAATACCTGACATCTAAAATGAAGGGAGGAAAGGTTTCTATAAGCTCACAGTTACTGGAGGTTTCAGTTCATACTCAGCTGGCTCCAAGAGTGGCACATAGCAGAAAACAATCTTTCATGCTGGTAAGCAACAGCAAGAGCCAAGGGAGGAGTAGCAACAGCTCAAGCATCTAACTTCTCTTCCTTCCTTACACTGAAATGCAAATCACCTGCCCCAAGGGAGGTGCAGCACCCACACCTGCAATAATCAGTTATGAATTTCAGTTTTTCCCCATTTATAATTAAGTTAGCTGTTGGATTGTCATTAGACGGCTTTCATCAGATTGAGGTAGAGGCCCTCTATTCAGATTTTCTGTTGGATTTTGAACATGAATGAGTGTTGGACTTTGTCAAAAGCCTTTTCCTCATCAATTGACATGAACATGTAATTTCTGGATTTGGCTCTATTGACATAGTGTATTGTATTTTTAGATTTGCATATATTGAACCATCCTTGCATTACTGGGATGAATCCTACCTGGTCATGTAGTATAATCTTCTTAATGATTTGCTGTATTGTAGCGGTGAGGATTTTATTGAAGATTTTTGCATCTATGTTTATGAGAGAAACTGGCTTATAATTCTCTTTTTTAGCTGCACCTCTTTCTGGTTTGAGGATCATTGTCATACTTGCCTCTAGGAATGATTTGGGGAGAATTGCTTCCTTTTCAATTTCACTGAAGAGTTTGTGGAGTATTGGGATTATGTCTTCAGTAGTGTAAGCAACTGCCCAGCAAGTGCAAGGTTCCCAATTCAATCCCTGTTATCTCATGTCATGCTGGCCCTGAAACTCCAGGTGTACTGGGCAGGTCCCCAAACCAATCGTGGTGATGCAGGTCTGTAATCCCAGCACTGTGAAGGCTGAGACAGATGTTCAAAGATAGAGCAGTATCTCAATTCCTATATGTTTCTGTTCAGAGTAGGTTAGTTTCTAAACTGAATCTTTTGCAAAGTTTTGCCCCATGTCCACAAAGGCTAGTAAGCACAAACACAAACATCTTCATCAGAATTATGAAACAAATTTGATTTAGGAACTGAGCCAGTAGTATGGGAAAATAGAGTACTGATTTTAAGATTAACAGAAGCCGGGTGTGGTGGCGCATGCCTGTAATCCCAGCACTTGGGAGGCTGAGGCAGGAGGATCGGTGCGATTTCGAGACCAGCCTGGGCTGCAAAATTGAGCTCCAGGCCAGCCTGAGCTGCATAGCGAGACCCTGTCTCAAAAAAACAAAAAAAAATTAAGATTAACAGAGAAAGTAATATAGGCAGTGGTCAGATTAATCAGTAATTTTCCAAAATTGGCGCACAAAAAAAAAAAAAAAAAACACTTTAGTCCGGCTCCCTTTGGTATGTAGCATTTGTTATCATATATATATATATATATATATATATATATATATATATATATATATATGATATATATATTCCTGTTTCCAGCCTCCCCAGCACTGGGATTAGAGGCCTGTGCCACCATGTCAAGTCGCCTTGGCCATCTCAGCCCAAGGCAGGGCCCCTGGTGCATGTGATGCTGAGGATTGAACCCTGATCTATGAGCTTGGTTAAGGAGGTGCTGAGTCTGCTGAGTTTTCTCTCTGGCCTACGATAAGTATGTATATACATACATTATGTTCAAATTTTTTTTTCACAAATTGTTGTGCATTATGCTATCACTGTGGAAAATGAGAAAAATATATAACATGCAATAATTTGATTGCCTGTACACAATGAAGTATCTATATCTGAGAAGTATTTGTTTCCAGATTGAAATCTATGATGCTTCAGTGTATAGCTTTTGGATATGCTGAAAGATACTATGAAAAGCATGCAATGTATTTTATAAAAAAATTAAACTGTAAAAATAGAGAAGAAAAGATTGCACTGGTTAGGTAGATTAACAGATAAAGGAAATGACACATATAGGAATATTGTGTATATATATATATAATATATATATATTATATATATATATAAGTATATATTTATCAAATAAGTTTTACATGTCAGTATTAGCTACATGATAGAATACATTGTTTTCCCAGTACTGGGAATTGAACTCAAAATACTACATTTGCCAGGCAGGTGCTTATTCTACTGAGCTATCTCTCTGTTGCCCTATATAGAATACATTTAACATATGTGAAAGCTCTACACCTAAGGATTTGAAGCTTGAAACCCCAAAGCACTGGAATTTTACCATTTTACTCTACTTTGTTGAGGGGTGTGTATAATACCTAATTATCCATACTGTTGATAAAAAACATTTAGAAAAAAACTTGACATCTCTGTGAATGTCTGTATTTAGCCATTCACATGTGACTACATATAAGGCCACTATAACTGAATAATACATAAAAATGATCAGAACTGTATTAATTAGAGAAAATTCTATAATAGAGAAGGAAATAATCAAGAAACTTTAGTTAACATTTTTATTAATAAGCATATACTCCTGAAAATAATATTGATTTGATAAAGGGAATATAGTTTTTCAGATTAATTTATCATTTGATTCCCATGGGTGAGCATTTCAATACTCTTCAGTTGGATAATATAATATTTGGAGTCATGGCCAGCCAGGTAGCTCACAGAGGCTGAAGTTCAATCCCTGTGCCATGCCAGCCTCACCCCCCTGGGATGCACTGGGACAGACTGGGTGTGGTGGCAGATGCCTGTAATCCCAGTGTTTAGAAGGCTGAAAAAAAGAAAATCACTGCGAGTCCAATCTGTGTAGTGAGACTCCATAATCTCCACAGATCTGGTACTAAATACATTAAAAAGTTCATAATATTTTGAGTCATTTTAAATAAAATATTGAAGAAACCCACATTTTTATTTGACTGTTGAAACACCATTAAGAAATTGTAATGAAAAAATAAAAGAAAGTTATATTAAAGAAAACCACTTGCAAGAAAAATTTAACTATTTGCATAACTTGGCTGTCTGTCATAGTAGTTCAAGTGCATAGAGAATATATTGATCTTTAAATAATATATAGGAAAACATTTTTAATACAAAGTAATTTAAATAACAGAACTATTCACTATCAGAGTGACACAGTTTCAGAAGCTGTGATAAGCTCGGCCTGGTGGCTACATCTGTACAATTGGCAGGAAAATCTTTGCAAGTTTGAGACCAGCCTGGGTGAGTCCAAGTTCAGGCTAGATTGCACGGTGAGACTCTATCTCAAAAAGGCTGAATAAACTACAGTGGTAGTTTTGCCGGAGCTATTTTTTAATCCCTAAGCCTATTGCAGCCATTAAAGTTTCAGAAGAGTTGGGTGACAGGTTCTGACTCATTTCTGCCACTGTCCCCTCACCTTTGCATATCAGCAGCTGTTCGTCACCACTGTAGCCCCCAGGCAGGCAATTCTTCTTACTTTCTTTGGCCAGATAGCACACAACATGTACATGGACAGCAATAACGTTTTCCTCAACTTGCTGAATATTTTCCACAACATGTGAGTGTCCTGATCATTGTTTGCTGCATGTGGTCAGAGAGTTACAAATGCAGCAGCAGGCACACGCATTTGCAAGCCCTCCTGCTTTGTTGCAAACCCTTCTCCATGGTCCTGAAGTAACTACTAAGGGGAATTAAAGATCCATAGCATCCACACTCCCTTCAATTCTGTCTTCATTAGTACTTGGTGAGCTGGACATTAAGGCTAAGGTTCTCACAAACAACTTTATACTAAGGAAACCAAAAACTAATTTCACACAGCAAAAGAGATAACATAGACTCAGAAGCGATTTGAGAAGACTAAGTTTGCTTATCCTGGGACATAGGAAGAGCATTCAACAAACAGACACTAGTACCAAATCCAGCCCATGCCACAGGGAACCAAAGAAACTTCCTTTTTGTGAAAGTCCACTTTTTCTGTTTCATCTGCTTCACACATTATGCCATGCACGTTTTACAAATAAATCCATTGCACTTCCACACTGGATTTTGCTAGCTCACAATTGTTCATTCTTTTCCCTGCCTAATAGAGATCTTATGTTTGCTGAGCATCAACAATTTTATAAGCCAATTTTTGGAATGTACATATAGATAAACAAAATGTGTACATTTCTTTGCTTAGATATGATCAATATATAGTAAGTGTGCATTTTTCATAACTAATACATACATGCTCTATAGATCCATGTTACATGCTCATGTAATGATACATCTGACATGATCAGCTGCCGCCTTGTCTGCCCTTGGCCTAGGTAAGGCAAGTGATAACTGGAACAGTATCCTGAGGGCGAGGATTACAGGGGATACTGGATTACAGGAGTAAATGTATTTCCTCAGTCAAGTGGTCCGAATGCAATTTCATGTACGTGGATGAGACACAACAAAATCGTACAAAGAATTCACCCTAAGTAAGCTGCTCTTTCACAGATGAGGGTTTTGTTCATGGGATTCAAAATATATAATTTATACAACTTCATCAATTCAGTATTAGATGATTTTTTGGACAATGTAAAATAAGTCTTCATTTTGGCTTCAGTCTGTATCTCTTGGTACAATTATACAACAGCTAACGTAATAGTCAGATCATCTTTGAATGTTTATTTTTTAAGAATCCATTATACATTTATTTATTTGGTACAAGGTCTCTGTACACAGAGGGTGGCCTAGTGATTCTCCCATCTCAGCTTCCACCACCACCACACCCAACTCCCATGGCCAGCACTGCGTAACAAGAAGTCCAGGGATGATCCCTGGTCCTTGTGCCTGCGAGGCAGAAGCTTAGACCACTGAGCTCTCTCCCCAGTGCGTGAATACTTGATTTTTAATTAGTAAGCAGAGCAGAAAATTAGCCCACCCATTTTTCTGTCTATGCTAGAATAAACCTAATTACTTTTGGAAAAAATTATATCGGAGATTTTCATCCTTAATAATGTAGGGGCAGTCAATGGAAATTTAACAATTTGCTGTTCATAAATCTTCTTTACAGCAGCTCTGCTATATCTACGTTCTTTGCTGGCAGACTCAAGCCGACTTGGGTCGTGGCGCTCCAGTCACCCATCCCAGGCTGAGGTCAGCAGTGCTCATGGGGTTTCCAGCATTTCTCTTTGATGCCCATTCAGTTTATTTTGTGGTTTCCTGTTCTCACAGCTGACCCTTACGTGTGTTGGGCTTTGTCATTAAGTAATATATTTTTTTTTTTTTGTCTTTTTGAGACAGGGTCTCGCTATGCAGTTGAGGCTGGTCCTGAGCTCACTTTTGTAGCCCAGGCTGGTCTCGAACTCGCACCGATCCTCCTGCCTCAGCCTCCCGAGTGCTGGGATTACAGGCGTGAGCCACCACGCCCAGCCTGTCATTAAGTAATATTTTAATAGTATTCAAGGCTTTACACTCTCACTGATGAAGTCTGGAAAGTATTTCTTTTTTCTTTTTTTATGTATTTAGTACTGGGTCTACAGGGCCTCACTATGTAAGTCAGAATTGCAGTGATTCTCTGGTTTTGAGCTTCTCAAGGTCTGGGATTATAGGCTTGCGCCACCACACCTGGTCTCAATGACTGTCTCAAGGATCCCTGGGGGTGGGGCCAGCATGACACCGCAGGAATTAAACCCTGTTTCTGCACCTGCCTAAGCAGGTGCTTTAGTCCATTGAGGTATATGGGTGGCCCCTATTTATTTTTTCTATCGGTTAGAAAATTTGCATATAAGATATATGTTGAAATAATTGTTTGGAAGTGTTATGAAAATACATAGCATTAAAAGTGCCTTCTTTCCTCTCAAATAAGACCTAACCACCAAACAATCACTATCACAATTTTTCAGGACGCTTCTAAGCCCTAGTCAAGATCGTCAGCTGAACAGATGCATTTAGTGCCTCCGCTGCTAACCACAGCAGATGTGTTAAATTATAAAATAATGATACCAATAAATAAACATTATTGATATTAATACTTAAAATAAGTGGCATCATAAATTATAATTATATCCTTGCAGGTGTTGACAGGAGTTAAACGTTTATGTCAACTGGAGATTTATTGTCGAATGACCACTGAGGCATGGGCAGTGCATGAATAATGTGCACTGCTAAGGAGCGGCTCCGCTTGGTCTAACAGAAACCTTCATGATTAAGTGTGTTCTGAATTATGATGCTGCCCCGTGCACAGGCTACCTGGAGTGGGACTGCTCATGTGAGGGGAGTTCTGTTGCTGGATATGACAGATTGGGGCTAATGTGTCTATAGGAATTAGAAGTACAAGAAACCAGGCAAAAATGAAGACTTTGGAGAGCTCTGATGGTGTTCCAGAAGATGGCATGGCTGTGTTTGATAAATATAGGATTGTGTGTATAAATAAATGCAGGTTGGTGCACAAGGATAAATATCAGAGTTTGTACATGAAAACAATAAAATATCCAAAAACAAGCCCAAGTGCAATTTCTGGAACAAAAAGTAAGGACCTACCTCTCTATATAGGGAACTACACTAACTCAGTGCCACCAAGGTAATGTACAATCTTTTGTATATCCAATATTCTTACAGAAAAAACGCAATTACTATCTCAATTTCAAAGAAGAAAATATTGAGACTTTCCCAAAATTATGCAGCTAATAGTTGATGGAAATACTCCTTTACAGTTCTGCAAATGGAAGCGTTTTCTTTTCAATCCCTAATAGTTTCCTTGCTAGATAACACATATGTTCATTATGTCTAAAATAATTTGTTTAAAATATGCAGTGTTCTTTTCTGTAATAAAAGAGGAAGACCAAACTTAAGAACTATATTTAACATATGCCCACATGTCTCAGTTATAACTTGAGATATTTATCAAAACATTAAAAGAAATCATTGTAGGAAACTAGAGACAAAATTCTGTATATGGTTGATAACCACTAACTTGATGAAGTGTGAAAATAAGCATTTTTGTTTGATTCACTTATATAAACTATAAAGCTTATAGTTCTCATCAGAAAGGATGCAAACGTTACTTCTACAGAAATGATAAGTAGTATAATTTAATCATTACTTGTGGTAGTCCCACTCTTGACCAAATCTGAAGCAAATAAAAGTAGATTCATTTTTAAAAACAGGGAAATCTTGAGGAAATTGTTTTTAAATATACATCACAAAAAATGATGTAAGAAATGTAGAAATTCAGTTAATTAGCTTTAACTTCATGAGAGGTAACCAGCGTTGATAATGAAGTAAATTATACATAAACAGGAAAACAACAATTAAATTTTGTAAATACAAGAACAAAAACACAATGGCTGTATATTCTAATTCAAAACCTAATGCATCACATTAGTTAATATTTAGAAATATAGTCAGTTATGAACTAATAATGTATTTCATGTGACAGATAAGAAGAGAGCTTTTATGAGTGACTTTCTAAAACGTTACAAAACATTGATTATTTGAAACATAAATCTTAATCTTCATTTTACATAATGCACATGAAAATTTGAAAATCAATCATGTATATGTTCATAAAAATTTGTAATCATTTTCCATGTCTTACAATGATAAGTTTTAAAGTAAGATTGGTAGAAACATAAAACATAAATGATTGGAAAGTATTTTGTCAGTAAATATACAAAGAGTGGATCAAAATCTACAATGTGAGACTACAAATGAGCTATTAGTGTAGGAAATGAATCAGTTGAAGTTTACCTGTCAATACTTACAACATAATCACAAGTAGATTAATCTGTACTGCCTATTCCATGGGAATATTATTTTCTCTAAACTGTGTCAAATTATTTTCTCCTCCATCTCTCCTGCATGTAACAGGAAAGCTACATATTTTTAAAAGATTGTTCCTAGGAAGACAGATAAGCTCTTCTAAGTTTTTGATAACGTGTAGAAAAACGAGCCCTGAAGCTAAAAGGATGCAGCACAAACCCTGTCTTGCCAAATTTATTTCAAAGGTGTATTTCTGAAAGTATAAAACCTGGTAAGAGATATGATCTATCAAACTATTGGAGGAAATACAAACTATCATTATTTTATTTTCTATTTGTTTTTTCATCTATTCATTTTTCAGGGGTGTGTTTTGAACTCAGGACATCTTGCAAACAGGGTTAGCAATCAACTAATCAGCTTCATCCTCGGCCCTTTCTTGAATTTTATTTAGAGACAGTGTCTTGTACAATTTCAAACTGCTTATCCATCTACCCCTGTTTTCTAAGTTGCTGAGATTGTTGGCATGTAGCACAACCCCTAGCATGCTTTTCATATAATCTGAGCTGCACAGAGAACTCTAGGGCTGACAGTATAGTTAGCACCCATGGACACTTCAGGATCTATAGCATGTGTAGTGGGATACATAAAAACTGACTTCTTTTCCCTCGGTTTCAGATATAGATAGATATAGATATTGATATAGATACATTTTGAGAATAGTTCAACTATATTTTTGAAGTAAAACACTAATTTTTAACAGTGATATTTTACCAAATAAATGATGTATAAATAAAATATGTGCATTACATCAATTATAAGTTTTTTTTTTCCTTTGTTGTTGTTACTGCTGTACAAAGAATACATACATTTCCTAATAAAATCACATCTGAGAAAGTAGATGGAAACAATCTTTAACTTTTTCATGGGCTGAAATTTATTTTTACTTTATGGACTACAGCATTGTAATTACTTCATGGTGGAAACAAAATTTTTAGGATGTTGAAGGGATGAGGTTTCCTGACAGACAACAAGCAGGCGTCCCAGCTTCACAATGGACATAGCTCTGAAAGTTTTTAGACTTATTACTGGTTCCTTTTTTCTAGGAACATCACTTCTAATTTCAAATAGCTATATATATATTCATCATTCCTATGAGCTAAGGTCAGAAATTAGCTTTCAAAATTTCTGAATCTCAGACATGAAATAAATAATAACTGGCTAAATTGATCCTTAAAATATTATTTTCAGGAAATTCCAATGTTGCTATCATAACACTGTTCTTTTTTATTATTTTTTTTAATAATGACTTAGTCAAGCTTCCCAAGTTACCTTCATAATGTAGTGAAACAGCTTTTAGGTAAAACTCACTAAGGTTCAGATTTATTGTGCATTAAAATAGAACAATATTCATACATACTGCTTATCATATATAATTTTCAAAGTTTAACAATGTGTATAAACTAAAGGTTGTTAACATGCATGGAATATTAGTCATTTATAAAAATGATAAAATATTGTCATTTGTACCATTTGCAGTATTTCGACGTGCTTGAGTAATTTTTCCAAGTTCTCTGTTCCATTACATTGATGGCTACATAATGCGAAGCTCCCTAGGTGTGGGCTGCCAGTCACCGATCTGCTGCATAAACTCAGCATCAAGAAAGAGGAGATATTTAAACTAAACGAAGATGATTTATTGGATGATATGAATGGAGGAGAGAAAAGATGACATGCAGCTAATCTGGAGAAGTAGAGTATTCAAAAGTGAGTAACTGAGGGTCAACCAAATAAAGTGTCTGCCATGCCAGCCCCGTGCCCAGGGCACACCGAGACAGAGACTGAGACTGCGCATGGTGGCGCTCCTGTAATCCCAGCTCTTGAGAAGCTGTAAAGAGGCGGATCACTATGAATCCGATCTAGTAGTGAGATACTGAACACCATGTAGACCTTTCCCTAAAATACACACACACACACACAGACACACACACACAAAGGAGGTAATTGGATTGATTATTTGTAGCTCCTTTTATTGAAATTTTTGGCCCATGTAGATTCCTAAAATTTGATTGGCTGCCTGGCTTTATCTTTCATGCTAACTTTGGAACTTGCATGGCATACAACATTTCCCTGCCCTTTGTAGAAAATAAGAGTACATGCCAGACCTTGGGACACAGGTAGTGTAGACTACAGGATTCGTTGAAGAAGTTTGCAATTCCTATGTTCCTCACACAATCCAGAAGCTTCTCTGGCATGAACTCTGTGTCTCTGTCTTAATAGTTGCTTGGATGTGGCTGTTCTTGTGTCTCTCATTCTCTGGAGTCTATCTACCTTTCCCCTTGGAATTGCTGGAATATGGCTGCAAAAATCGAGACTACCTTATAAATTTTCAATAACGCTCCAGGGGGCCTTCCTTCTATCTGTGCCCTACCTGTGAGGACTCCTCTGCCTACACTCATGTCCGGTTTGTGCCAATTCTCTCCTGCTGTTACTAAGTTCAAATCCAGAATTGCTGTGCCTTGACTTTGACCTCTGACCCAGCGTGGACTTTGGTATCTGTCTCGGTTTCTGATGAGTTTTATGATTGTTAGTATTTTGACTCTGATTCTGTGATAGTCAGAAGCATCAGTAATTTTACTCTGTTAGTACTAGGTGTTTTGGAACAGGTGTATCTTTCCACTTTCTAATGTCTTCTTAGATTTTCCTTTTCAGAGTACTGTGGTTTTCATTATAGAAGTCATAAATTTGAGGGGAGTAGCTCAGTGGAATAAGTATTTGCCTGGCAAGTGCAGGATTCTGAGTTTGATCTCTGGTACCACCAAAAAAAAAAAAAAAAAAAAAAAAAGAGTTTTACATTTCAATACCATATCATAGCTTTGTAATAAATTTTTATTTATTTATTTACTTTCTTCCTCTTTTTCTCATTTCTCCAAGACTGGGCAATTCCCTTTTAACTTTAAGTGGATTTATCTTTTTTTCTTTTCTAAGTTTTTAATGATGATTTTACCTGTGAGTGGAGCACTTCTTTTCATGTGTAAAATGATCTTTTCCCCATGAATAGGTCATTACCTTTGGGGGGACGCTCCCAGGCTATCTCTCAGGTTCTTCCAGGCTATAAATTGTCAAATTTCCCCTGCCAAAAACACCTGCTCTCCGATTTCACACCCCAGTGCCTCTCTTTGAGCACCCACCTCTCCTCACTGATCTTGTGCTACAGTTTCTGCGATTTCATGTACCACTGTGGGACTTGAAGGGACAAGAGACACCAAGGAGTGAACCAGGAGGATTCTACATAGTTGCTCTCTGGCCCCAAGACTGGTACCTAAAGGATGGCTCCCAACGGAAGGAAAAGTTCTAATTTCATAGATGTTTCTGGGGGCTTTGGTCCACTTTGTGGTGAAAACTTGCACGCAGGGACTCAGGTTTACAGATGCTAGGGTAAGACAGTTTATCAAGCAGGGACAGTTGTGTGACTTGCCAGGAGGAACAGGGATGGGAAACATCTAAGGGGGCACTGCCACAGGTTGGGCAAATGTGACTTCTTTCTATAAAGCCCCATTCACTAGCTCTTATTGATGAGCCCTAAATATCTTTCCCTTATGGGAGACAGCAAATCTCCAGTGTGTCTAGAGAGCCTTCAGTTCCTTATTTCAGCTTTGGGACCCAGGCTGGTGATGATAGTAATTAAAATAGTGCTATGACAAGCAGAACCAACAACTTGACACCCAGGATTTTGAGGCACATTTATGTACATCAACAGACGCTGACTGGGATCATTCCAAAAACTATCAGCTGCCAAAGGCTCAGCGCAGAAGTTTTCAAGGGGTCACAAGCACTGAGCAAAGCCATGACAGCCTTTGTTTCTCACTATCCGCGCCCTAATGATCAGGGTGGCATCACAGTGACCACCTGTTTCTAAGAGACAGAGCAAGTGGAGGCACAGCAAGAGCTGTTCCCTGGACAACTAAGAAACTGGAATATTGGCAGGGGAGTGGGACATTTTTTGTTCCAACAGGAAGACATTAGTTTTTGCTGTCAAAACAGGGAGGAGGCTTATGTTGTGAACCCCATCTGTAAATTTGAGAAGCACCTCAAAACAGAGTTTACTATTAAAGACAAAATGCTTATGCTACCTGGGCAGGGTGCCCTAGGCCTGCAGTGTGTTCAAGGCCATGTTGATCTACACAGTAAGTTCAATTACCAGCCGGACATCCCCAGTCAAAGTGCCACAGGTGCACGATCATTTATTCTTCTTATTTGATGGCTTTGTACCCTGTGAGCCAATATGGCCCATTAGAGTGGAAGGTGGAAATCCATGAGGGCTGCCACCAGCTACTTGAGCAGGGGAACACTACCTTGAGGTCTCTAATTAGCTACTGGACAAACAGTGACCCTTACATTTATCCCAATAACACAAACTTTAGCAATGTGCTTAAGGCAACAAAGATGGCAATCTCTTCCTACATGTAAGCAGACCACCAGAAGGAGGAGCACAGTGGGGATGACATCAAGAGCTCAGTAAGGTTTAATAGCACCCAGTTCTCAGGCTGGAGTCGCACCCAGGCTGTCCTGTCAAATTGTTGCTAGATCTCAAGCCAGAAGATTTGGAAAGAGCGTTTTTAGGATTGGTCCTACATCTGAATAGAATTGTCCTGAAACTCCATGATCAAAAGGTTGTTCTCTCTTGCCCAATCATCGTGCCTAACCCTAATATCCTGCCTTGCTATCTCCAACCACCAATATGATTATAATTAGTATTATTAATAACACATGCTAAATTATACTATACTTGCTATAGGATGGAGGAACTAAGAGGTAGGTAAAAAGGGGACAAAGAAAATGTCACTGATTTGCACATGCAAGAAGACTATAACTTTCTGAAGCCAGTTGAAGTTATACATGACAGTGTCTAACAACATGTTTTTGGTTAAATTTAGATCCATCACAGGTCAAATGTCTTAGTGCCGGCTAATGGGGCAGTGTACATAGGAAGAACACAGGATTAAGGCCTCAAGAATATGGTAGTTTTGACCTATGCAGCCAGACTCCAAACATTAAAAGGGCAAAGTCAATATTCTTCTAGGAATTAGAAAAACAAAAGGACCAAAACTCAAGCAGTTAGGAAGACAAAGGCAAAACCCTCAAGACAAGGAAGTTTCTAGACTGCCTGAGTAATGTAGGAATTGAAAGTTTCTGTACTTAATCCTGCAGCCTAGGCTCCATGTCTGTAAGGGCCCCACACCATCTTACCCTCTACCAAGGACAAGGAAAGATTGCGTGGCCAGAAGAAACTCAAGGTTGGAAGGAAGGATGAGCCCGGGAGCCAATTGATGGAAGGAAAATGGTCTAATTCACAGCCCACTACATGTTAAGTGTGCTACATTACCCCCCCCACACCGAACAATAAATTTTAAGTAACGATGAGTTTCATTGGGAATATAACTTGCGAGTGGAAGGGACCCAACCTGGGCTTACCAAGAGCCCATATCACAGATAAAGCTTTATACTACAAGGCAGTGAGATGAGTACAAATTTAAATCAAAATTTAAATCAACCAATGAGTACAGTCGCTTAGGTGGCATGATCCACTAAGGAGGCAGGTCCACCTTAGAGGCAGTGTACATACAAAGAGCAGAAATCTTCTTCAGGAAGGGATGGCTCAGGGCATCTTGATCATTCACTGAGATGACTGATGTCTACCTAGAAATCACTGGGCCAGAGGTCACCAAATCTCTTATGCCCCTGTGGGAGGTGCTACACTGAACACAGTCAAGCTGTTTTCGTCCTGAGGCCTAGCTTCAAAGTTTTTGTCTCCTCCACATGAATTTCACTGAGGGCTTAGACTGCCTGCTTATAATATTGCTACCGAATTGACCTGTCAACAAAGCGATCAGATTACTAGAGCCTACAGGGGGAGATGAAAGAAGCCTAATAGGTGCTATGTAGGTTTTCTACTTTTTTCTTTTCTTGTCCTTTCTTTTCTTTTCTTTTCGTTTCATTTCTTTTCTTTTCCTTATCTTTTATTTACTTATTTGCTATATGATCTTGCTACATAACTTGGACTTATAGTGATCCTCCTGTCTCAGCCTCCCCAAATTCGGGGTCATAGTTGTGCACCACCATGCCCAGTTTCATGACCAGCTCAGCATTGTGGTTGGCTTGGCACTTAGTACCAGAAATCGAATCCAGGTCTTTGCCTGCTTGCCAGGCAGATGCTTAAACCACCGAGCTATTGCCCCAGACTGGTATGTAAGTATTTTTCACATTTCTTTATATTGCTAATATGATATATTTGTATCCTACAGCTTCAAAGATATTTTCCAAAGATAATTAAAATGCTATCACTCTCCATTTCTGTGATTGAAAAAATAACAAATAATTTACTGAATACATTTAACACATCAATTTTGTTTCCAAATTGAGCCAAAATTAAATGATGCAATTTTTAATTTTATTTAATTTTTTGCTTGAGTGTATGTTTTCATTTTTTTTTTCATAGATGGTAGACACTCTAATGAGCTTTACCTTCCCAACATAGTAAGTCTCCTCACATTTCTCTTTACGCTGCAGTAGTAGTCTAGGTATATACAGCCTCATAAAAAATAAGCATTTGGGGACTCAAGAACAAAGTGCTTTTAAAAATAAGCTGTCAAACACAATTGGCTTCTTGCTTTTAGCTTCAAATATGAACCTTTCTGGATGGTCAAGTAGCCTTTATTCCTGAATTTGAATGATACAAGAATAAAAGTTTGTTTTGACATAAATTAGGCTTGATTTTATGCATATAACTCAGTTTGTTATTTCACGGCACTACCAGAGCCACAGTAAACATTACATTTTAAAACTTTATAGAGCTAATTTATGGTACAGGGCTGGCACGCAGTTGATCTCATGGCAGCAAAACTTTATGTTTCCATTTCAGCCATGCTGCCTAACACAATAATATCAGGCCACAAGACCTTAAATGTAAGTTAAGCTAACATGATCCATTTCCTTATAAAGCTCGAGTGCCCTGTGGAGTTCTGCTGAATGTGCCAAGAGATTTTTCACAATGCAATCATCCTTAATGTCAGATGAAGGTGCTTTTGCTGTCATTCTTTAAAACTTGGGCAAAACTCCTGGGCATGCCTGTGAATTATAGCTAAATCTTCTTAGCAGTTCTAAGGTATAAGCAGTGGTCTTAGTGATGCCCATTAATTTTGCCATTTAGAGAAAATAAAAACATACAATAATGCTATAAAACAAATGCCAGGGAAAAATAATTTTGAAAAGTAAAAACCTAGGTGTCTTTCTATAAAAACACAGGTGTCTTACATATGACTATCTGGTGAAGTGGAACTTTTCTTTCAGTCATTCCTTATTGGACTGACAGTATAACGGCAATCTTAGAAATGTCTGTTGTAGTTATTTAAGTCAGTGCTAATTATTTTAGTGAAAATGAAGATTTTTAAATGTATTTTATTTTTTTAATGTATGTATTTGGTATTGGGTTTCACTATGCAGCTTGGACTCAAAGTGACACTCCTGTTTTTACTGCCCCAGTGCTGAGATTACAGGCATGCGTCACCAGCCCTGGTCTCCGTAGCTGACTTAGCTTTCCTGGGGACAAGGCCGGCAGGGTATGTGTTGCTGGGGACCAAGCTATAGTCCCTGTGCTTGCCTGAGCATGCACTTGCTCTAATGAGCCCCAACTTTTAAATTTAAATGCCAGCATGCTTGGATAAAATTATGAAAATATTATCATATTATAAACAGCTATGTGATGTAGAAATATAGCAGCCAGAGAGGCCTTTGTCTTTGAGGGGAGTCAATTCAAAAGACGAGAACACATTACAATTATAACTAGAGCATACCTATTGGAGGCCAGACTTCAAGGCAAAAGCACCAACCCACATGCCTCCCAACAGATTTCCACTAAGCTCTTACCTCTAAAAATATTTTATACAGGGAAATCACAAGGTGGACATAATATGGGTCAAACTATGATCAAGCAATAAGCTTCCAAGTATAAATAACCACTTCCACGCTTCTCTTCCAGTCCCTGAATAGACTTTATCCTCCAGTCCTCTCCCAACATGAGGCTTGGCCTGCTCACATAAACTCCACCTCTACTCCAACCTGATAAAAGCCCTGCTCCCAGAACCCAGCTCCCTCCCCTAAGCATCCTTGCAATCTCCGGCAGCCCTCTCGAGCTGACCATAAAGGTTTGCTTTTTAGTTCTGTCTATGTCTCTCCACAGAGCCCAAAACTTCTCACTAATATTAATCCAATAAAAAGATTAGGTGTCTAGCAAGTTCATCTTGCTGACATTACCAACTTTGGCTTCTCTGTGAATTCAAACACCAGAGTGTTTGGGGGAAGTGAAGGGGCTGCGTGGTCATCTAGGGGCCTGATGGGCTGCATGGTGTGAATTACAGTAGAATCCCAACTGTCCACTCAAGATCTAGGGAAATATGCAAATCTCCATTTCTTGATTGTAACTGTGAGGCCTTGGACTCTTCTGACAGGCCTGCCCCTCCCACTGACTTCCATGGGAGCCCCATTCCTTCCAGGGTACACATGCACTTTTACCCACCCTCTACCTGTGCTAATGCCATCACCACATTTTGCCATTTAGCTATGTGCACCTTTTACATGTTACAGATGATCTCCTTACCTACCAGACAGCAAACAAACACTTTCCCTTAATCTAACATTGTTGTACTATATTCCTATCTTTTTTGTTGGACAAAGGTTTTCCAATTTGATAAAAACCACACTTCTTTGGGCTAGGAAGATAGCTCAGTAGAATAAGCGTTTGGTTGAGAAGGGCAAGGTCCTGAGTTCAATCCCTGGTGCCGCAAAAAACAAAAAATAAAAAATTAAAAAAAAAACTATGCTTCTTTTTAATTTCATTGAACTTAATATATTTGAATAATCCATTGTAAGTGTTTTAAAACTAATGCTCTTTTTATGTTGATTTGTATTTAAAAGCTTTACTGAATTTACTTACTAATTCTATGGTGAGATTCAACTAAATTGTTTTGTCTCAAAAGTTGATGTTTCACATATGTAATAAATTGTAATCCTGATTCAGAAGATTCAGGCTACAAACAAATTATAATTGTTTTAATAGACACTGAAATGAGTATGTAGAAAATAGTTTTGAAGAGTTTTAAAATATTAGTCTATAGGTATGTTACCTATTTGTAAAATAATTTTTTTCGGGGTTTTTTTTGTTTTGTTTTGTTTTTTGTTTTTTTTGTATTTTAGGGAAAGATCTACCAGGACTTCAGAGTCCCACTACTACGTCAAACTCACAGTGATCCACCTATTTACAGCCTCCCAAGAGCTGGGATTACAGGCACTTGTCACCATGCCCAGTCTCAGTTGCTGTCTCATTGTGTTCAGGGGCCAAAGCCAGCAAGGCAGGTCTTGGGGGTTGAACCCGGGGCCCTTACACCTCCTTGCAGGTGCTTTAATCTGTAACAGTTTTAAGAAACCATCAGTCTGTGGTCTTAATTTGATAGCACTAGAAAAGATAATAAAAAATGGCACTGTAAATTATATAATGTTTTGCCACTTAATGTAATATGCTGAATCACTGCTCATCATCTCATAAAAGTTACCTGTTTTCTCTACTTCCTTTCCAAGATTTTGACTATGATGTGTTATGTGAAGTGAAAAACAGAACAACACTAAATAATAATTAATAACTACAAAATATACAAATCCAAACCTAACAGAAGGAAAGATATTACAAATATCAGTGCCACAGATCTAGCTTGGTGGCCTAAGCTGCTGAGTGGCAAGTGTAGGGTCCAGAGTTAGGTTCAGGTACTGCTCGCCCTGTGAATCATAACTCCAGCCCCAAACTGGGGGTGGAGGCTCATGTCTGTAATCCAGCCCCGCTGTGGCTGAAAACAGGAGGATTACTATGAGTCCACACTATGTAGTAAGTCCTTTTATCAAAAAGTATATTTTAATACATACCATATTTTGAATAAAATATAAATGCCAAAGAGCCATCTCTGCCATGTGAATTTAGGACTTTATAAATTACTTCACAAGAAGATTTAATCTCTTTCAGAGGTTTTTATTTCTTCTCTCTCTCTTTTTTTTTTTTTCTTATTTATTTGTTTGCTTTTAAAAAAATAATACAAAATGGTGCTGGAAATGGTACACAATTTCCCTACACAAAGTAGGAATTGAACAATGGTGGTTACCAGCAGAGCTGAAATCACTGTACTGCAGTGATCCATGTACACTATCCATGTGTACAGCAGCACAATTGTTTATGGCAAAATCTCAGCAACAAGTTGAATGCTCATCAACCGAGGAATGGATAAAAATGATGTGGCATTGTTGTTTGCTTTTTTAAGCCAATGTGTAAATCTGCAATTCTGGCTGGTCTGAACCTTGTTGCCGTGGCCTGCTGAGTGGTGGCACTCCAGGTGTGCACCACCACTCTAGACCACCATGCTTTTAAACAATAATACCATGCCTAAGTAATACACGTGCTTTTATCAATATTATATCTTTTTCTTTTGATGTAATTTTATGTTTTTAAAAATATTTTTAATCTTTGAGACGTGAAAGAAAGTGTATACCAGCAACATATATTTTGAAGTAACTATTTTTCTCTTGTATTCAAGAGGTACCGTTTTAGACTTGCCTGTCCTTTCTGTTACACACAGTAGCCCTCCTGAGCTAGTAATGCCCAAACATGTGCATTGGTTATAATTCTCCTGGACCTTCAGCTGCAGAATTCTTGGCTTTTTATTTTGAGATAGAATATTTTACTGCGCAATCCAAGCAGTCCTTGCACTTGGCAGTCTTCCTGCTTCAGTCTCCAGCATGCGGGTTTGCAGGTGTGCACCACAGTAACCTGTCCAAAATGTATTTTATTATCAACATATATTTGTTAGGTTTCTGAGGACAAAGCCTTTTCTATTTTGGTATTTCATGCCAGAAGCTTGAAATGTTAGAAATACTCTGTGTAGCAAGTAACATTGTCTAAAAATCAGAGCGAAATAACCAGAAAATTAAAACTGACTTACTCATTACAAAAAATTAAAAGATTTGTGTTATGAATATTAATGTTTAGTCAGCAATTAAATATTTTAGTTTACCTAATTATAATAATTTATATGATCTATGACATATATTTATTATGTTCTGACCTATAAAAAAATAATATAAGCCGGGCGTGGTGGCGCACGCCTGTAATCCCAGCACTCGGGAGGCTGAGGCAGGAGGATCGGTGCGAGTTCAAGACCAGCCTGGGCTACAAAAGTGAGCTCAAGGCCAGCCTGAACTGCATAACAAGACCCTGTCTCAAAAAGACCAAAAAAAAATGTAAATTTATGTAAATATTATAGAAAAAATATATATACAGAATCCTTAAGATTTATGCATCTTTTAGCATAAAATTTTGGGTGTCTTTTATGTAGCGTATGAAGTCACCTGCAGATAATAATTTCTTGTCTAGTTTCTTTATAATTATTCCTTTTGTTTTGTGTCTGATTGCTGTAGCTAATGTGTCCAGAATTGCATGGCATGAGAGTGGTGATAATTGTTATACTTCTCAGATTACTGATTTTAGAGTGAAAGATTTCTTTTTTGGTCATTAGTATGATGGTGGCTATTGGTTGGTCATAGGTAGATTTCACTGACTGAACAGTTATAGACCATCTATATCAATTTTCTGTAGGTTTTTCATAATGAATGAGTATTGGATTTTGTCAAAGACTTTTCTGCATCTATTGAGATGACCATATTTTTTGTCCTTAGCTCTTTTAATATGATGTATTACAGTAACTGAATTGCATTTGTTGAATCATCCCTGAATTCCTGGGAATATTGTAATTCATCATGGTGTGCAATCTTTTCATCATTTGGTGCATTCTGTTTACCAGTATTTTATTGAGGGGTTTTGTACCTATGCCCATTTAGGAAATTCACCTGTAGTTTTCTTTGTGGTTATATCATTAAATAGTTTAGTATCAGTGCAATACTTAATTCTTGAAGTGAATTTGGAAGTATAGTTTCACTCTTGATTTCATTAAATGTTGGGGAAATAACACTATTAGATTCTCTATAAATTCATTGCAAAAATCAGCAGTGAATCCATGAGGACTTAGGCTTTTCCTTATTAAAAATTTTTAAAGTACATCTTCAAATTCATAAAAATTGATTTATTTGGAAATTTCGTATCATCTTGACTTAGTTTTTGTAATTCATACATGTCTATGAATCTGTCCATTTCTTCTCCATTTTCCATCTTATTAGAATTTAGTTTTACTAAGTAGCTATAGACAATTTGCATTTCTGCAGGATTCATTGTAATTTCATCATTTCATTCCGGATTCATGGATTTTAATCTGTCCCCCATCCCTTTTTCTGTTTTTTTTTTGTTTGTTTGTTTGCTTGTTTTTGATAAATTTGGCTAAAGTTTTGTTGACTTTATTTTGTCTTTCAAGGAACCATCTCTTCATTGATTTGTTGACCTGTTTTCTTAGTCTCCACTGTGTTAACTGCTGCTCTGGTCATTATAATTTCCTCGCTGTGTGCATGTTGTGCTTGGCTTCTTCTTTGTCTTCCAGAAATTTGATGCTCAAAATTCAGACATTTACTTGTGCTTGCTGATTTTGTGATAGGGATTTCACTGCTGTAAACTCTCATAGAACTGCTTTCACTGAATCCTATAATTTCAAATGTGTTTTATTAACATTATCACTTAATTGTAGAAAATTTTCAAATTCATTTTTACTTTCATGTCATTCATTGATTATTCAGGATGTTATTATGTAATTTGCATGTGTTTATGAATTTCTTTGAGTTTTTTTTTTTGCCATTGATATCCAATTTCATTACACTATGGGATCATAATATATATGGAATGATGTCAATTTCTTAGCTCCTCCTTAACCATGTTCAATGAGTTAATGTGTGCTTTATTTTGGAAAACATCCTTTGTGCTGCTGAAATAATGTATACTCTGATGTAATGAGGTGAAACACTTTTAGATATCTCTTAGGCCATTGTTCACAAGTTTGGTTCAATTTTAATATTTCTTTGTTGATTTTTTTTTGTCTAGTTGATTTATTTGTGACAGTAGTATGACAGTGCTCCCCATTACAAATATATTAGTGCTGAATTGATTATATATAATCTATGAATATTCTATATAATTTGTTGCTCTTCTGTTTGTCATATATATATATATCATATATATATATATATATACATATATATATATATATATATATATGATTATCTCTTCCACTCAGATTGCTAAATTGAAAGGATGCAGTGACTTTTTTTTGCCTCTCTTAATCTGTCTTAGCTTGAAATCTATTTTGTCTGCAAATTAAATAGCTAAGTCTCATTCTTCTCCTCATGTTTTCTGATTCCCTTTTGAAAACAGTATTGCTTTTTAACCATTCGCTTTCAGTCTATGAATTTCTTTCTGGATTAAATGTGCTCCTGGTATGCAGCACATTGTTGGATATTTGTTGTGAAACTGTTGCCCAATTTTGTTTCTTTTGATAAGGGAATTGAGAGTATGACAATAGATGGAGAGAACTGACATGTATTTATGTACCCTTGCCATTTTATTTTCCTGCTCCTTCTCATCCTCCTATAAACAATTTTTTATCTTACCTGGTATATTTCTTCTGTTAGGTTGTGTGAATTTGTAATTCCTCTTTTTTCTTTCTATAATGCCCTTTAGAACGTTTTAGAATGTTAATTTAGTGGTCATGAATTTGTTCAGGTGTTCCTTGTCATGAAAATATCTTATTTTTCCATGCAATTTTAAGTATGTCATGCAACCAACTTGAGTTAGAAACTATTCTCTTTTAGGATTTGAGATACTTCATTCTAAACTCTACTTGATTTTAAGGTTTCTGGTAAGAAGCCTGCTGTTATTCTAATAGGTTTTCCTCCATAGTTAATGTGTTTCTTTCTTTCTTTCTTTTTTTTTTTTTTTACCTCCAACAGCTTTTAGTACTCGATTCTTGTGTTGAATTTCTGAAAACTCAAGTGTTACATGTCTGGATCTAGAGCTTTTATCATGCCTAGTTAGTGTTCTACATGCCTCATCTAGTGTATATCAAAGCCTTTTATTTCCTACTTGGAAAGTTTTCTGCCATGACTTTTCAGAACAGGTATTTTGTTATGTCTTTTATGCTATATCCTGCTTTTCCACCGAGCCTAATTGATCTTGCTATTTATCTTTGCATCATGCAGCTGCTGCTGCATTGATTTCTCTTGTCCACTTGCTAAATCTATTAAGTATTTCTTTTCATCATCAAGAATCAATATCCTATCTTCTATATGTGATATTTCCTTCTCCCATTAGTTCAATCTGTTGTGTACGCTTTCAATGGGATTATTTTTTTATTCTCCTGCCTATATATTTGAATCTATTTCATGGCTTCAATTTCTTTCCTATGTTAAGAGGTCCTTATTTCCATCATTTTCTAAGCTTCTCTTTTTTTGCTTATGTGTTCTCCAGAGTCACTAAGAATATCTTTAATAATAGTCCAAGTTTTATTACACTTCCCTGAAGCTATCTGGAAAGTTATTGCTCATTTGATTTTATCTGGAGCCTTGTTCATTGTCTCTGGTGCTTCTACTATGGCAACCATGAAGCACTTAGATGGGTCCCTTTTGGAAGGCTCTTCCTCTTTGCCCTTGGATTGGCCTTTTGTGACCTTGGCATGTAGGGTTGAATCTTTTTTTTTTTTTTAACAGTTTTTCGTTTTATGTTTTTGTAAGTTGAAATCCTGGGTTGATGTCTCTAGTTTGCAAAAGGCAAATTAGTATTTAACACGTTACAGAATGACTGTTCTCAGAGGTGTCTTCCAGGGCTAGCTTTTGAGCCTTGACTCTAGTGGAAGTTCCTACATTGTTAACTTATTGCAGATGAGAAGTTGATGCCTAACTGCCCAGTCCCTAGTTCTCTGGTGCTAGCCTATAGTATTTTTTTTATGATCTTTAGGCACTACCAGTCTTAGTATACCAGGAAAAATAATTGGTTAGAACAATTATCTCAGTTTGGCTAAAGTGTACAGTTCAGTGATAACTGTAGCATGAAACACAGACTACAGCATGATAAACTGAATTACTATTAATTTGTCACATTTTATCATATGAACTGAATTTGTCATTACATAACAAAATATAAAATGAACCAGAAAATTATATGCACTAATTATGACTTCAATATAGTGATTTTATTCCAAGAAGAAAAGTTAAAAGGGATTAGGGAGACACCTAATGAAACAGAAGAAGTGGTCGAGGTTAGAGTCAAGGCTGGACAACAGGGAAGAGCATATATACTTTGTGAAGCTGTTAAAAAGAGAAAAGAAAAATTAAAGACACAAATAGAATGGTGTAACAGCACAAAATAAAAACAATGTTCAATTCATATAAAAACAGCCCATCATAAAATAAAACAAATACCAAAAAAAAAAAAAAAAGTTTAAAAACAAAAAAATAATCCTCTAATTCAAACTGTGTCCTTGCTGCCACTGGTAGATAACATGGGCATCCAAAGCTTGGGTCTGTGCCACTGAATCCCATCAGGCCAACAGGCCAGAAGGACTTTCTTGTCGTGTTATTTTATAATCCCAACAAGCCTGACTCTTCATCTCAACTGAAATTCTGGCTCCCTGTGGCCATGAGGCTTAAGTTAGACATGCCCAGAACATGGCAGCCTGTGAAGCTCCTCTCACTAGACTGAAAGGGGCTGAGAGCCACTGGAGGGAGCCCACAGCTGCTCTCAGCTCTGAGCTCAGTTAGCATCTCTCCAATCTACCAGTCCTGTGTGGCTTCAGCACTTCGATTACCTTTAGCCACTGCAGGCCACCTTGTTCAGTCTTTCATTCCACTGGTGTATTTCTCTGTGGATGCCTCGAACGTTGCCCATAGACACCATGCACCTGCAAGTTTGTCTATATCTTTAGTTTTTTGCAGTACTGGGGATTGAACTCAAAATCTTGTGCTTGCCAGGCAGGCAGGCACTTATACCACTGAACTATACCCATGGCCCGCATCTGTAAACTGGATCTGGCCTTCCTATATGGTGGTCCTGGCTCAAGGACTGCCTCCTTCTTCATTTAGTGTTTTCTTTTCACAATCCCTGTGGCTTCAGTTGTTACTTCAGAGCCTTCTTGGGTCCTGGAGACCCATTTCCTTCTCCCTTCTCATCCTCAGATTGCTATGTTTCAATGTAAGGACTCCAATATTTTTTTTAGAAGCAAACTAATTTAATTTAATTTAATTTTACTTTATTTTTTAAACTTTATTTATTTATTTACTTACATTATGGCTTGCTCTGCCTGCCCTGGGGGTGAGGCTGACACTGCATGTGGTGCTGGGGATTGAACTGCGGTCCCTGTGGTTGCCTAAGCTTGCCTAAGCAGATGCTTTAGGCCAGTGAGCCATCTCACTGGCCCAGGACACCAAATATTAAAGAGGCCCTTTCTGTGCTGTTCATCTCTCCATCATCTGTCCCAAAGTTTTCAAAATTGATAATCTCTTAAAGAAGAAAAAAGTAAATTTACATAAACATATGTTCTTTGAGTAATAATTAGAATATTGTTTTAGTCTCTTTTCTCGCTATTGCATTACAGAAAATATAGTCGAGGTAAAAATTTCAAATCTGAGGCAATTATGTCTCATAGTGTATTAGCCGATGACAGAAAGTGAGTGAAAATATGGCCCGGCCAAAGAGAGGAGTGCGGAGGAGCAAGCACACTTGTATTGTGCATTTATGACTGATGCCTTACGCTTCCCAGCGCTAGATCCACAAAATGTTGTTACTGCAAGAAATTTTCTTTCAGGTGATATCTATAGTTTAAGTGAACTTAAGTGACCCTCTCTTAAAATGGAATCTCTTTTGCCTCATCAAAATAACAGATAATACAACAATACAGATCATTCTATACAGTATTTATCATACAGCTATTGTTTTCGTTTAATTTAAGATTATATGTGAACTCAATCATACCTAACTATAAATTAGTCATTTACTGAAATTTTCATATCTGGCATTTTTTCTTTATACTTTAAGTGAAAAAGTTTTACTTCTATTTAACATCAGTTTTATTGAATCCATCAGTAGAATTTATCAGAGTAGACCATGAAACATAATCTCAGTTAATGTTTCTCTCTGAGGCTAAAGACAAGTTATTTCATGTGGTATACATCATGTTTTTAAACATTTTCTTTTTAAAATGTATTTAGTACAGGGTCTCATTACACAGTTGGACTCCTAGTGATTCTCCTGCTTTTTAGCCTCCCAGGTGCTGGGATTTCAGACCCAGTCTCAATCACCTTCTCAGTGTGCTCTGGGATGGGGCAGGCATGCCACGCCAGGGATCGAATGCCTGGCCCCTGAGAATGACTAAGCAGGAGCTTTAATCCATTGAGAAATCTGGCCAGCCCTATGTTTTTGAATATTTCTTTCACAGATTTTATATTCATGTTCTATGTATTGCCAATCATTTCCGCATTGCTTTTTATACCAAAGCTGTTGACATTAATTTTGTCGTGAAAGTTCATTTTGTTTTCAGTTTGAAAAGAAATTTGTCATCTTCAAATTTTAGTTTTATTTCAATTTTCTTTATTTTGTTTTGCAGCAGGTTTTTATATAGCACACCTGAAGCTGGAACAAAAGCACAAATAAATGCCCCTTAAGCTACTGCCAAGTCCTCTTTTCCCATCCTAAGTGAAGCTATGCTGCTGGACTTCAGCTTTCACCTCATCTTTCTTTTTGCTTTATTCAACCTGTGCAAGGGAAATCAAGGTTTTACAACCTTAACTGACTTTCAAACTCAATGATATTAATTGACTTTTCTTTACACAGCATGTGCCCACTGGGGACCTTTAGCCATCTTGGGTTCCTTTTCAATGGCTTTGGTCAGGAAGGGCAAACTCTCAGTGTTCTCTTTCTGTTCAGTGCAACAACAGCAGTTATAACAGTTTTCATCTTTGAAATTTGATGTGGTTAACTTCCCTGGTGTTATTGTCATTATCTTTCAGAGTACTTAATTCAATTTTCTTCTGTTTATACAAATGGGTCTTCTTAGGGTAATGGAGACTATGTCACACTTTCATCTTCTAAAATATAAGATGTGGGTTTCTCAACAAATGATCAAAATTCAATTATGAAAACAAAAGTGGGAATCATTCCCTACAAAATTCAGATCTCATAATAGACTTCACTTGGCAACGTATACAATTAACTTTTTAAACACTATGAAAGATAAAAGCATGCAAGCAGAAAGATAATTCCATCATGTAAAGCAGAAAAAGCTAACTTGGGGTCAAGGATATGTTAGTACATGCTGTCTAGCTATATTATGAACCAGATCGGGAGAAGAAGTTGACAACGATGAGGCTACATCTGACCTAGGACCTACTGAAGGAGTTGACCCAAAAAGCGCAAGAGCAGATAGCCAAAATAAAAACCGAAGGTCTGAGTATGTGATACAGCATTTAAAAATTACTGCCCTGGAAGCTACCAATATTCCTAAGACAAAATTAAATATAAAAATGTTTTTCATTATAGATGTAAGATTGTATTTCTTCCAAATTATTCTTCAAATAAATATCTTCTAGTTGACAAACAACAAAGTCCAACTAGTAGATGTACAATTATAAGTTTCCAAAATTATAATAGAATTAGTATAATGCAATTGGATCAATATATTTCCATACACTCTGATTTTGTTGTTTATGCCATTCCATTTCATTCTGAGCTCAAAAAAGTTTTGCTTTCACTTTTGTTTTGCATTTATGGAACTTTTGGTTATAATACAATTTTGATTGTAGATTTAAATGCATGCTTCCACCTGGGTTACCAGCTGTTCTGATAATATATGAAACTTGGTTTTCTCGTGTCTCATCAAAAAATTAGAAAATTCAGCAAAAATCCCCTATGTTTCGGAGAGAGTGTTGGACAGGACCCTAATTGGTGAACAGAGGAACAGCCAACCTTTTTTCATTAATAAGTAGCCCCAAGAGATCTCTATAATCTCTAGTGAGGCACCCTCAATAGTTTGGTCATGGTTTTCTCTGAAGGACGCTCTTGGTACAAAACTAAGAAACCAAGATTTGTGCATGCAAATGACAACTTTCTATTGTTAATCGTATAGTGTTTTAAATATATTCATGATTCCATGTTTTGCAGGTCTTCCTAAAAGTAAAATAAGGATTAATTATGGTGATCAGATTTTTATTTTAAGTTTAGAACTCTACAATTAAAAAGAAACAAACTTGTGACATATAGCCCATTATAGGACAACAAATTGCATAAAGGCTTCTTATGTATTAGATAGAGATGATTGGTAAAAAGGTTACGCTCTGTTAAAATGAAGAATTAAGTATGTTACAAAATACGATCATGACTACATCTTGCAATGCTGTATATGCTTTTGATTTCTACATCAGTGTGAAAAATATGTAACTTGTCTGTTAACATTATCTCGGGATTTAAATATTAAAATCTTCACGGTTGTTAGAAAACAACAGTTATCTTTTATATTCTAAGTTTTTGATACTCAAATAAGAGAGTAACTTTAAGCTTACCATCTCCATTACAATGTAAAAATCATTAATCCTCTCTTGTGAATATTCCACAACTGAGGTTTGGAGAACAAAAATTAGAGAGATAGCTGGACTACATGGACAGCCAATATTTAGGCCTTACCCTCACAGAAAGTTCGAAGAGGACCCATGGCCGAAGAGAACTCTGCTACAACGTTGTATAATACAGACGAGTCCTTCTTGAGTCAAGGAAATTGTGGGGCCATAGGAGAGAGTGGTTCAGTGTCATACAGTGTGTCTAAGGAGAATCACCGAGAGGGGGGAAAAAAAAAACCCAAAACATTTCTCAAGCTTTCACAAAGAACAAATTGTTCAAGCAATGGTTGTGACTCAGCCAGATAACTGACACCTACCAAAGAACTAAGATGTGGTGTGCTTGGTTCCTCGATGATTCCTGTGGAGACTTAACTGACTTTGATAGCAAAAACGTGATTAATCCAGGTTTTGCCTTAATTTGGTCTTAAGAATTCAGCAGAAGCATATAGTCACAGTATGTAGAAACAATGTCATAATAGTGCATTAGCTCTAAAATGTTCAAGTAACTAACAACTACTGACAGTTGCCAGTTATTCAGGTAGCTCATCAAGGGTTAACAGGACTGTATAGTGAAAAGTTACTGTGCACAGGTACCTGGAATCTTTCAAAAGGAAAGCTTTGGCCTAAGTGAGTAAGTTCACTCATAATGGAAAGGATCAAGAAAGAGAAGGATTGTGCAGAACTCTCCAAGTGCAACTCCTGCAGCTTCAATTGCAGCCATTTTCACTTACACCACATGTCAGATAAAGGAAAGAGGTGATGTGGGAGGTGACTGGAGCTGGAAAGACTTCGTTCCTGGAACAAACATCTTGCCAGAGACATTTCCAGTCGTCAGTGACTTGGCAACCCTGTGTCTCATGACACTAGATTTGCAAGTGTATAAATAAATGGCCTAGGGTAACTGTCCAGTCCTCCTTTCTTACCTTGAAAGAGGCCTCGCTTGACCTCATCGTGATTTGCTAAGTCCATTCACATTTCTCCCTGGGACCACCAAGAGTGGCACGGCTCAACAGAAAAATATCCTTTTCTACCTTTTAAATTTAATATAGAATATAGACTTCAATTAAAAAAAAACATTTTTTTGTTTATTTATTTGGTACAAGGCCTCAACATGTAGCTCAGACACCCTATCACAGTCTGCTCAGGACTGGGATCACAGACATACACCATCATTCCCAGTTTCAGTGCCTTGGATGGTGGCATGGCATGTGGTACCAGGATCAAACCCAGGTTGTTGCATGCATCAGGCAGGTGCTTAGGTCACTGAACAAGCCAGCCCCCAGATATATAAACTCAACAAATTTTTTATGAAATAATTAAAACAAGGTGAAAAGCTGGAGATGATATAATTTTAACCAAATGAATTTTCTCTTTTATTTCTTCTTTTAATCAACTGAGAGCAGATTACCGTAGCCAATGTAGGGCAATGGCTTAGGACTTGGCTAAAATTCAGCACCGCATGTGTTACCTCTGATGTGCAGCAACTTTTCCCCATGAGTTATCCATTCAGTTGATGAACAGGTGGTCAACTTACTACACCCAGCTGAATTAAACCAGCGTAGTGCTGAGTGTGCGAGGACCACTTGGAGATTGTGACCTACAGCGTACAGGCAGCAGAAGTTGCTGAAATGCTATGAGTGATGCTGCCTAGAGAAGCTGTGGGAGCTGCTGGAGCCTTCTAGTTCTGCCGGGCTGTTCTGCTGGAGGACCTTGTCATGCTGGCTTTCCTGATGAACTTTGGGGTAGCTTTGGTATTCATCTTGAGCATCGTTTCCTGGCTCCGCAGGGGAAGACGATGCATGAGCCAGCCTCATGGTGAAGCTTTTCACATTGGCTTTCCTGATGGGAGCTCGGTTTTCCTCATCCCTGGTGGGGCTTGGGACCTGAATGTTGTTGAGGATGCTGTGGTGCTTTTGGGGGAACTCTGATGCTGTCCTTGGGTGTTGCTTCTTAGCCCCAGTGCAGATTCCTCAGCCTGCTGGCACAGCGCCTTCATCCTGATAGCACAGACATCCTAGCTTCCACCAATGACCTTTAGGCCTTTCCAGCACAGATCCATGAAGTAGGATCTCAGCCCTCAGCTGGAATCTTTAGTTTGTATATGTGTGGTCAAATTCCTGTGCTCCTCACATGCTATTCTTTGAGTGATTCAACATAAACTGCTATTGTAAAATGTGACCTGTATTATATTGTTTCCCTTGCAAAAACTCCAAAGCATGACACTGGCGGAATGTTAAATATTTGTGTATTTCTGCTGCTGTGACATATTGCAGTAGACCTGCTCTTCTGTTTGAGAAGTGTGGTAGACTTAAGTATTTTGACTTAATGTTTATCTTCAAAAATTGGCAAAATATTGTTTAATGTCTCTATTTCTTTCTGGTAAATCAATGTTATTATATAAATGTATATTAAATTGCTAGACACACTAGGGAAGGGCTGGGAAATAGCTCAGTAAAATAAGTGCTTGCCTGGCAAGTACAAGGACCCGAATTCAATCCCTAGTTCTCAAAAAAAAAAAAAAAAAAAAAAAGAAAGAAAGAAAGAAAGAAAAGAAACCTAGGGAAACAAGCATAATTTAAGTGTGGAAACATTCTAACAATTTTGAAATAAACAAAATAAATAAAGGATGATTATGTAGTGAAAAAGCTATCTATCTATCTATCTCTCATCTATTAGATATACAGCTACTTTCTCTTAGTTCATTAAGAAGAAAGGTTTGTACTGAGTTTTTAGATAAGACATCATGTCTATATCTCATCCTCTGAATAACTACTATGAAGACAGTAATACACAATGTATTAATTATTGTAACTGTCCTACTAACCTGTTTTGAAACTATTTCATTTCTATTTTATCTTTTTCTCATTAAAATGAATTTTTTTAAAAAAATTGATATTTGTAAATATTTGGACTCAATTATTGTTTGTATAATTACTTTGTTAAGAAAACCTTATAACAATTAAAATACATGCATTTTATATTTGATGTCATTTATATTTATTTTCTATTTCAAGAATTTTTGTGAGGCAAATAAGGAAAGGTGAAATGTACTCTGAATGCAACCTCTATTGAAATACAAAGACTGCATGAAAGTCAAATACTTTGCCTAATTATGAAAAACACACTCAACCTCTGTCTTGCCATCATGGTAAAAATATTCAAAATCTTTCTCCCTTTGTCAGGTACACAGCATGTGTGTTTTTTACTTTTACTACTCCATTGCACACCAGATCTTCTTAGTCTCACCTGAAAGTTTGTAAGCACTGGGCGCACTCCCTGAATTCCTTCCTGCCCACACTGTACCGTCGAACGATTGTGCTCCATAAATCAGCTTCTGTGATCCTAGCCTAGCCTCACACAGGTGATTTTGCCTGGTATTGTCATCCCATGCTGGCTAACTCTTCCTTACCTCCTGCTCTCCAAGGCAATCCATCCTGTCAGGAATGAAAAGGTCTATTTTTTTTTTTTTCAACTCAGCCCCTCCTGGGGGTGGGGCTGGTGCAAAATGTGGTGCCGGGGATCAAACTGCGGTCCCTGCGTTTGCCTAAGTTTGCCTAAGCAGGCGCTAAGCAGACTACTGAGCCATCTCACTGGCCCCAGAGGGTGATAATTTTTAATGGTTAATAATCCCTTGTCATTCTAATCAGATAAATCTTCTAGCACATATCCTAGACTATCCACATAGTTATTACTTCCAAAAATTTATAATGGTCTTTATAATTAGCAGATTGAGTAATCACTATTATTTGAATTAACATACTTATTAAATAATATAGTAAATGGAAATGAAACTACTTTCTCCATTTTTATCAGTAAAAAGTGCATAATTTTAGATAATATTAGAATGCTAAATTTGAAGCAGAAATACACTCCGAATCTATATTAAAGCCTCTTCTTAGACAGAATTACAAAAAGATACTACTACCAAGATGATATCACTAACAAGAAATTAAGCCGCCATAAAATATAGTAACAAAAATATGAAGTATTTGAACACCTATAGACTGCAATATTGGCATTTCTAGAAAAAATAATTAAAATAACATAACAAAAACTTTGAACATGAGCAATGAATAAATACCTTACTAAATTAAGGAAAATTTAAAATTAAGTCACTGTTCATTGTCATTATAACTCAATTAAACCCTAACAGCATACTGCATATTTTCATATCTATATCTATATCTCTACATATAGATATTTCATACATGTATGAAAGCAACACTTTTCGACTCATGTGACAGTATCACACTTAATTTTGTGTACAGCAAGATAAATCATTCCTAAAGTAGTGATGCAAGTTTCTCGTTCTCTTCATTAACGCACGAGAATTCCAGGCATTCCAAAGTTTCACTCCTTGGCACTACTAGATGTTTTAATGTGTCCCCTCTACTGGATGAGGTTTCGTGCATCCTTGCATGTGTTACTGTTCCCCACCCCAGGAACACAGACAACTGTACAATTCATCATTAAAAACCATGGATACACAACTGGTATATGTAACATTTTTTAAAAGGACAAAATGATGGACATTTTCTAACTCTTTGTAGATAAAATTCTACAAAATACCATCAGCCGTCTACACAAACTTTTGAGGTCGAGCATAGGGAGTGGCTTCCATGGAAAGCGAGCAGGCGAGAAACATGGAGATAGAAACACTCGATGCTATTTGATGGCTGGCGTGTAGCCGCACAGTTCTTCCACATTTCTTCAGAAGGTTGAGGTGACAGTCAAAAATTTGGCCATCTTGGGCAGTTTACTGCTTAATGAACACATTTGTCAAATTAAAATGAATATGTAGCTTGGACAGTTTGCTCAGTGCTAAGGCACAGAATTCACTCCACAGTGATGCACTGGGAACAGAACCATATAAGACAAGATTCCCTCCAGTTAGACAATTCAAATAGCTGTTGTTTTGTGAAAAAGTAAATATAATATAAATAATACTTCAATAAAATGTACTTAACATGTTTTGGTGTTGTATGTTGGGAGCTAGCAGAAAGCCAGGAAATTGATCAAGTGTGTGTAGGTGGGACTGGGCTTCCCTTCCTGGGACAAAAATCTACCCCAGTGCTGAGAAAAACATCCTGCCTGGTTCAATATAGAGATAAGGACAAAGCATCTTTAGTAGAGAACAATAAAGGCCAAGGACCCCTGCTGGGAGTTCGGGTTGTCTCCTCCCCTGCTTGGAATGTTTTCAATTTCCCCAAAGCAGTTACGCAATTTCCTTATCCTGTCCTTGAATACTGAATAAAAGGAATATCCTTCTGAAGATCTAGGCTCACTTCGAGAGAGACAAGTAACGGTGAGTCCTCTGAGCTACCTTCATCAGGTCTTCTCATCGTTTCTTTTGGCACCGACACCAGAACAACACAACATTTTGGAAAGTTCAATACAAGATTATGCATAATTAGTTGTCCTATAAGATTTTTTAAAAGTACATAAGTGTGAAAACAACATAGTTGTAAAGCTATTAGACAAATAATGATTTGGGGTGATTAGAGTCCTGTGGAAAGATATTGTGATGTAGAGTGTAAGGAAAATGTAAAACTAACAGGTGAGAAACCATTTGGATAAGAAATTTTTGAGATTTTGAAAGACTGAATATTGGGCTGGTGAGGTAGCTCAGCAGTCTAAGTGCCTGCCTGGCAATCGCAAGGTCTCTACTTCTACTCTAGGTGCCACAAGCTGTACTGCCCACAGAAACCCAGGTGCTATGACCTGGCCTGGAAGCTAGGTGTGGTGGTGCATGCATGTAATCCCAGTGCTGGGGGCTGGGGGGCGCTAAGACAGCAGGATCACTATGAGACAGAGCTGCATGAGAGTGTATCAGATAAATAAACAAATAAATAAATAAATATTTTAAAGAAAGACAATATCATAGGACCATAATATGTCTAAAAATAAGTTGAAAATAATGTCTTTTACACAAAATTCTACTGGACACAGTAATAGACCAGATAATTAAAAGCATGTTACAGTTTTCTTAAATAAAAAAGAAATTCTGAGGGTTTTCATATAGTTTTTGAAAAAATATACATAATGCATAGTTAAATTTGAGCCAATATTGATATGCAATGAGTGATTATGCTTAATGTATTTTTATGAAAACTATCGAGAATTTAAAAAGTAACAGCTCAATGACTTTCCATGTTGAAGTCCTAAGCTCATAGCTTGACGATCTGATCACGGCTGGATGTGGAGCCCTCATTAGCCCACCTGAGGTCATTGTCTTGGCGGGAATGCAGCTGGCGTACCTAGGAGGTGACTGCTTCCGGCATCAGATACACAGAGCCAAGGAAATACGAGGGGACATGCCCTTCTGAAGCCCTGAGGGAGTCCCTGCCTGCGCGCTGTCTTCCCTGCCCTCTGAGAGAATGAACTCTTTGCACCTCCATCTCTATCCTCTAGCTACCGACACTGTGAAACAATAACTACAGCGCCTGTGTCACCCAGTCTGTGGTGTTGCCTCATGGCAGTCTGGGCAAAAGTTATCAATGAAAATGTAAAATGTATTATATAATTTATACAGTTTATGAGTGAGAGTTCCACTGTCACTGCATGCTCTATGCTATCTTTCTCTCTCTCTCTCTCTCTCTCTCTCTCTCTCTCTCTCTCTCTTTTGGTGGTATCTGGGTTCGACTTCATGACCTTGTGCATACCAGGCAAGCACTATTCCACTGAGCCCTCTCCCCAACCTCTTATGTATCTTTAAGTAAAAAATTTATAATTTACTTTTAGAAGTTAGTCTGATTATTTATTTATTTATCTTTCTATTTATTTGTTTATTTACTTATTTATTTATTTAGTGTCAGGAAGCAAACTCAGGACTCTGCCATATAGGCACCGTGCCACAGAGCTACATCCCTGGCCTTTTAAGTCTTAAAGTAATATGCATATACTTTAAAAATTGGTATGAGGAAAATTATATGATATCCATATAACAAATATAAAATTAAGTAAAAATAAAAATAAATGCAGTTAAATCATAAGAGAAAATGTAAATTTCTGTATCACAAATGTAACAGATGTAATTATAGTAACTTTAAATGAATGTTTGTATTTATGTTAAGATATAAAATTAAATAGAAATGGATAATTCATTAGACTTAAAAAAAAAACTTAGATCAGAGCAAAAATCTTAGAGCTGTTGGTATAGTTTAGGGGACTAAGGACATGCTTAGGCAAATGCAGGGGCCAGGTTTCGGTTCCTGACCTCGCCTGCTGCCCGCGCCTTGCTCTCCAGCACGCTGAGCCAGCAATGGAGTCCAGGCACAGTGGTGCATACCTGTAATCCCAGCACTTGGAAGCCAGGAAACAGGAGGATCACTATGAATCTGAGCTGCGTACTAAGACCCTGCACACACACACACAAATACACACACACACACACACACACACACACACTAAATAAAATAAATTAAAAGATAAAAATTAAATTAAAAAAGCAAAAATCTTAGATCAAAGCAAAATCAAAAGAAAACTTAAGGATTTCACATCAGAAGAAGAACATAATCTAACACTGAGATAAATAGGTCATGGATTTCAGGCATAACTCTAAACGTGAGTGTCCTCGAGTCCCCAGACTTGAGGGACACAGAATGGCAGATTCATAAACATAATCCAACAGTGTGCTGCATGCAGGAGCCTCATCTAAGCCAAGTGGAAACTCATAGACAAGCCAAAAGCGATGCCCCAAGCACCCAGATGCTGAAAGCAGGCAGCAGACCTACTAGGCTCAATGTTAACTTCAAGCTAAATTGGATCAGAAGACACAAAGATGATCCCACACACTGATAAGAGAACAATTCAACTGAAAGTGACATCAGTTACACACATGCTCTGGGATACCAGGCCGCCCTCTTCACAAAACAAGCATTTCTACACCTCAAAAGTGAAATAGACACAAGCACAGTCAGCAAGCACCCCACTTTCCCAGGGGCACCAACTTAAAACACCATGCACAGTAGAGATCACTGCCTAATCTTTGACAAGGAGCCAGAAACACCCAGTGGAGCAAAGGCAGCCTCTGGGATAAATGCCTCCGAGATGCTTAACCATGCAAAATGTCTCGCTATTGATTTGTTAACTTCTTTATCCATCTAACACATTAACAATTTATCAAATGGATAATTCACAAATATTTTCTATGAATCCATGGGAGCGCTTTGATGTGACATGCTTTCCCCCCTTTGGTACTTTGAACCTTTTTAATTCAATGAAATCTCATTTGAATACTTTTTTGTTATTGTCATTTGAGAAGTTTTCAACAAAATCAATTATTGGAAAAATAAAGTAAACCTCAAAGAGACTTCACCTTGTGCGATTTTAAGAGAGAAGAGGCCAAAAACTAAGAGGATTTATTCTAATTTGATGTGTACATCTGCTCAGCTGATTAATTTAAAATCTCTGAGTAAAGGACAAAGGATATGTTCCACCTTTCCTGCACTTGGCCAAGGGGTTTGTTTTTCCTGTGGAACATGTGGGCAGGCAGCAGAGAAAAAGGGCAGTTTATCCAACTGTGACAGATCTTGGTGGCCCTGCTCAGACATAGCAGAATGCTACAGGAAGAGGAGGTTGTAAGATTTTACTTACAGGGACAAATGTTACTAAGCTAACCTCATACGAGTTATAATGACTATTATATTTGTGATTTCTTATGTATGTACATGGGGCCCATGGACAAAAGAGAACTCTTAAAAGCTTTTGTTTTTATTTTTTGCAGGACCAGGAATTGAACTCAGATCCTTGCATTTGCCAGGCAAGTGCATATTCTACTGAGCTATCTTCCCAACCCCTCAAATGTTTTTGGAAGGAATGAAAGTTAACACACATATTTTGAAAATCAATATGGTGGTATCTCAAGGGGAAAAATATCTTTACATGATCCAATAATACCACTACTGATAGATACAGTTAGATATCAAAGGATTGATAATACATGTCGATATAGATAAATATAGATCCCATTGCAGGTACAGATGTAGATATTAAAATAGAATTGAAATAAGTATGTCAAGAAGATACCTGAACTCCCATTTTCAACATGACCATCTGAAGCTTGTCAACATAGGAAATAAATGCCAATTCCTTAAAGAACATTCTTCCAGGGGTAGAATGACAAACTGTATGTAATCCCCTCTATACATGAAATTTGAAAATGTTTATTTTATAGAAAATATAGAACAATGGAAGTAGCACTTTAGGACATAGCATGAGGAAAAAGAAGATACTGATCAAATGATGGAATTTCAGTTCCAAAGTTAAAATTATGATCTGTCACCATGGGCATAACCTCAGTTAAACATAACGTGTGACTCAACATTGTACAAAGATCATATGGATATATTGTCCCTGTGTGCACACAGAAAGACAGTGGATAATAGCATGACAAGTAAATGAGATTGATCACCTCACAGAGCATACGTAGATCTGATCATCACATTTTATTTATTTCATAGACATGATTACTGTTTGTCCATTAAAACAAAGAAAGCATGTTCTGAGGAGTAAGCTATAAAATTTATATACATAACATGAGGAATTCAAAATCACAGCTTTAAACCATAATATTATACTCAAATCCACACTGCTGCAAGACTGTCTAACTTATGAATACTTATATTAAATATGAGACTCAGTAGGAAAAGCCAAGTGACAGTATTCTAAAGAAAACCATATTTTTAGGAAGCAAAAAGTCTTTATGTTGTTGCATTTGGAAAAAGAAAAGGAGAAGAAGATGAAAAGCATGAGAGGGGAGAGGAAAGAGTTTGCACTCGGTAACTGGTACAGTTTCAAACTCAGGACATTGATTATTTGGGAAGAAATAAATTATATGCATACTCAGAAATAAAATAATAGTGTAAAAAGAAAATGTTAACCTATTTAAAAGTAAGTTTTTATTTCACCACTGCTTAAGAATATTATTACAAAATCAGAGTAAACCTCTTCTCCTTGGAGAACAGTGCTTTTAACAAGAGAAAAAAAGTAGAACTTATATAAAAAATATCATTTTAAAGGAGAAACTTGCTTAAAAAGAAATAACACCTATAGAACACAGCGTCAATAGGAAAAAAAAAGAACAGATTCAAAATTGTAATATGAATACAATAATCATTGGGATATTTATCACTGTGAATACAAAGTTCAATGAAAAGAGCATAAGAAAATTAAAACATAGGAAGGAAGGAAATAAAGAAATGCACAGTAATGGAATTAGAAAATACAGATAATTAAGGAAAAGAAAATTATGAACCAGGTGTTAACATGACATGAGAAAAAAAATTTAAGTAGAACATGGATGATATTTATGACAAAGGTAATGAAATCAAAGTGAGAGGTAATGAGAAAAGATAAACATCATAGCAGCTTTGGGCATACATGAAGAAGAAAGTCAAAACAGAACAAGAACTGTCCTGAGGCTGTAAGAGATATAGAAGTCAACAATGAATGTTTGCATTTTATTGTAGGAAAATTTCACTCAGAAACAGTCAACAACAAAATAATCCTCTTGTACTTTAAATAATCTTAATATTCTAATTAGCATGCAGGCTCAAAAATATCCTGCACAATGATGTGGAACGCCTGCTACAAACCTGTCTCTGGGGTCACATGCTCAGGGAACTCTACACTTCCCACATTTATTCTGAGAGGAAGGGTTGCACAAAATGCCAGCATCCTTCATATTCAGATGTGCAGGTCAGACCAACTTCTCAAAAACACATGAAAACTCAAATTTCTTGGAGCTAAACCAGCGAGGCTGTTTCCTTTACTCTAGGCCACACCTGCACATAGTGCAAGAACCGAAGGGTGCAGGGCCATGGTGCAGAAATGAAGGGACATTCTACTGAGCCCCGGGATTGTGTTACCCAAACTAATTCTCAACCATGTGTCCCTTGCAAACAGAGCTCAACAGATGCACAAAGTATCTGATATGTGTTAAACATTCCACAGCTTGAAACATGAAAGTAATGATTTATATTCTTTATGGATAATATCATGTATGCCAAAATAGACATATAAGCAGCATGGCTTAGTTTTCTAGAGTAGCACATGCAAAGCCCAGCAGCAGAATAGCATAAATGCGGAATGAAAGGGTGGGGACTAGCTCAGCATTACAGATGATCTTACTATGTAAAAAGCCCTGCATTGAAACTTGAGCACCACAACAAATACATACATAAGTACATTTTATTTCCCCTCAGTTCTGGGTGCCATAAGTGTAAATAAAACCAAAATGTAAGCACGTTTCTTCCTCTTAAAGGCTAATATTGAAGGTTGCTTTCAAGTCTCTTTGTCTAAAACTTTGGGTAACTGTCTTCCCTTTATGTTTATTACTACTATTTTCTCCGCTCCATTAGCTGAGTGTCTGTCTAGCTTCCTCCTGTGCATAAAGACATCAGTTGTAGAGGGTCCATCCTACTTAGCTCATTTTAATTCAATTGTGTCTGTGGAAAATCAGCCTCCTAAGGCATTCCTCTGCTGAAGTTACAAAGTAACACATGAGTTGGGGACCACACAGTTCAGTCACTTCGCAGACACCAACAACAAAGGTCGGGAGGTGAAGGCTACTAAGCTGAAACCATTCTTGTCAGACATGGGCAAGACGAGGGCAAAAGCAAAAGAGGTCAGCGCTTGTCTAGCTGAGCTGCCTCAGACAACTGCTTTCTTCCAACCGGAGGCTCGCTGCTGATTCCCTTTCTGAAACACAAGCCAAGTCTTGCTCAAAAAATGTGCTGGAATGTACATGTCAGAGACAAAGTTTATTTTTTAACACCTGTTAAGACTGCGATGAGGCTGGTTGTGACGGAGCACGCACGCTGTCCCAGCACATAGGATATGCTGAAGTGGGGGGCTGCTGTAAGTTCAAGGCCAGTTTGGGCTACATAATGAGTTCAGGGCCAGCCTGAATTACTGCATAATGAAACCCTGTTTCAAAGCAAAGAAACAACTACAGTGATTAATAAAATAATTCCCTGGATGGAACATTTGCCCAAAAAGGACACCTTACCTAAGAGAGGTATCACTAATGCCAAGATGCGACAGATCTCTGTGACTCACAACCAAATAGCTTCGGAAACCTTTTGCTTTCTCTTTTGACTTCAAATCTTGCCTTTTTCTTGTCATTCTTAAATACACTTAAAGTTCACTGTAGTATGTGTTTTCCTACTATGACACTCTGCTGTTCTCAAAAGGCTATTGTCTTTGGAGATTCTCTGGATCTTATTGACACTGACATTCTAAGTTGAGGAGCATGATCACTTTAGACTTGGGAAGCCTGAAGCTATGCCCAGGTATGTCTCATTTATGAAATTGGACGGTGAGGGCTGGGCATGGTGGCACACGCCTGTAATCCCAGCACTTGGGAGGCTGAGGCAGAAGGATTGATGTGAGTTCGAGACCAGTCTGGGCTACAAAAGTGAGCTCAAGGCCAGCCTCAACTGCGTAACGAGACCCTGTCTCAAAAAAGACAAAAAAAAAAAAAAAAAGGATGGTGAGCGTTTTGAATTCTCACACTTTTCTCTATATCTGTAGTCTTTAAAACTAAGGCTATATTAAATAATGTAAAATTATATAACACTATGAAGAAATAAAGACTGGTGAGATAGCTCAATGGACTAAGCACCTGTTTAAGCCAATGCAGGGACTGTATGCCACGGAAGACCTGGGTCCTCACCCTCTACCCCCAGTGTAATGATATGACCACCAAGACTGTCCATGGTGGCACGTGCCTAAAATCCCAGTGTAGAGGGGGCTCAGACAAGAGGATCACTATGAGTGTGTGCTACACAGTGAGACCCCATACCAAATACATTAAAAAAAAAAACTGTGAAGAAATAATAGCTCCTTACTCCAAACAAATAGACATATTTTGAGTAATTAAAACAAAGCCAAGGCCAGCTAGGTAGCTCGGTGGACTAAGCACCTGCTTTGGCAAGTGGAAGAACTGAGGTTTGATTCTGGGTCCCACACGCCTCGCTGGCCCCACTACCAGGGCCCACTGAGCCAGCAACAGAGGTTGGAGAAGGTGGCACATGTCTGTCTGCAATCCCAGCGCTGGGGAAACTGAGGCAGCAGAAGCACTACAAGCACGGGCTGCATAGAGATCCTGAACTCAATACTTAAATGGAAAAACAACAACAACAAAAAAAAATCCAGAAAACTCTATTACTGAAAAAGATTCATAGTCAATACAGAATGAAATGTGCTGCAGATGAAACTTAGGGATGCCAAGGCAGAAAAGAAATGCCCTACATACATAACCTGGTCAAGCTTTTCAGGATGCTGGAGGTTGGGGTAAATGGATTTTGCTTTTTAGTATAAAACATGGTGCTGTGCTGTGCATGAATGCCCCCTCTGCTGTGTACTCTGGACAGTTACTCTGAGGTTACTCATGGTCACGGTGTATTTTGCAAGCAGTCCAAGACACGATTTAGAAAAATTCACTTTACTTGTGAGCCAATTAGTACCTTGTACCCCTCTTCAACCTTTTTAAATGCCTCTAAAAATAAATTAATTATATTTATTTTGCAGTGCCTCCATTTATTGTTTTTTCATGTTTACTACTTTTAATAAGAAATAACAATGAGACAGTTTAAAGTCAGTAGAACAGCCACAATTATTAATACAACGCATATTATTGTCTGTGCAGTAGTTGTTCAGAATACAAGATGCAGACATGATAAGTCTTCTAAACACTATTGGTGCAAATATTTCTACTCATCGACCTAAGAAAAAGTAACTGTGTGTATAGTCCATTAGTCCGTAATAGCAGTGGGATATTGGCAGAACTGGAAGTGTCAGAAGCTGCTGACTTGAGCCTTTTGCAGCTTAGCATACTAATCTGGCTTCACAGTTTATGCCTAAAGATTAATTTTAAACATTTGATTCTCACATCTAATGTTTACTATATACAGAAGTTGTCTTTATCACATAGTACTTGGGTGGGTATTTTTGTATCTTGTTGTAAAACAATGCTGTAGTGTTATACAAGAAAATTTTCATATCGTTCCTATCTAAAAGGCCAGTGTCCAAGGGCCGGCCAAATAGCTCAGTGGATTAGAGCACCTGCTTAGGCAGAGCGCAGCAGCCAGGGTTCAATACTTGACATGATGTGCCGGCCCCGGCCTGGGGCACACTGAAATGGAGATCAAGCCTGGGTAAGGTGGAACAAGTGCCTCTGATCCCAGTGCTTTGGAAACTGAAAAAAAAAAGAAAGAATGAATGAAAGAAAGAAAGAAAGAAAGAAAGAGAGAAGGAAAGAGAGAAAGAGAGAAAGAGAGAAAGATTTTTCACTTCTAGATGTGAGGCTGAGCTGGCTGTGACCCCTGCCACTCCATGGATCCCAGGATCCCAGGGCTGGCTCAGCGACCCTGCCTGGCTGGCGTCCACCTTCTCCCTCAGTGCTCCAGGTGGGTCCTCCCAAAGCTGCACAATCTGCTAGTGAAGATAACAACCCCAGGTAACCACCAAATAAGCGCTCAAGATTTTTGCTCCTCACAGATGACTGACTAGAACTCAGTCAATTCTAAGGCAAGGATGCATGCAGCAGTATATATAGCAAATGCGTAGAGACGTGTGCTTTAAAAGATCCACTATGCATTGCCCAGCGGTTTCCTTCTTTCATCCTCAGTAAAGACCATGGGTCCTATACCCAGCCTATGAACTGCTCTGACCTGAACATATATGGAAGAATATTAATGGCCTAAATTACAGATATTATGAATGATAAATAGGCGAAGAAGAGCTGCAAATTCAGTGGAAAAAGTGAGTGATTTGAAGATGAAAAACTCCCAGCTGGATTCCGTGCACAGGTGGATTCTGAGCAAGGATTCCAGAAGCTGGAGAAGAAATTTGCTGGTTCCGAGGTTTACCCAGTTCTTGGCATGTTGTCAATGGTTCAACCCATCTCCGTGAGCTCGGCAAGCACAGGACATATACCATGACTGCACTCATTCTGCTGTCACTTAAATAGCAGTTTTATCCAAAATAAACCCTGAATCATTGATGTCAACTTTCATAATTTAATAATTAAATCAATTTTAATTTATAATTTGGAAAACACTTAAGGTGAATGATTTTTTTCTTCTCACTGAAAAACTTCTTTTCATATATCCTGCCAGGGAGCTGATAAAATTCCCTTTGTTTTTTATTGACTGTTAAGCTTTATTCCCCCTTTATTTTTGAAAGAGCATTTTACTGAGTAAAAGACCAGAGACTTTGTGTGGTTCTTTGTGTCCATGTCTGTTTCCTTTTAGCACTTCCAGTACATCCCATGGTTCTCTTTTTCCTGGGAAGTCTGCAGAAAATAAATTGATAAAATCTTTATATGTGTTCCTTTAGAGATAAGTCCCTGCCAGTCTATTAGTTTTGAGGTTTTGCCTGTGGTTCTCTTCCAGGTGAATGTTCTGGGGTTTCAGGTTGTTTTTCTAGTTTTATTGGAGATTCTTGGATCCCTGGTCTGATGTGTTTTCATAAATTTTGGAAAATTCTCAGCTATTATTATTTTAGTTTCCCACTGATTTCCCTGATACTTTATGACAAGCGTCACCGAGTCCCTGGACCTTAGAGGTTCAGCCCCTTAGGAATGGGACAGGACTAGTGAGCGCAGTGTTGTCTGCATTTATGGTCACTCTGCACCACTCCCATCGTGACCTGAGCTCCCCTTCTGTCAGATCTGCAACTACAGCAGATTCTTGTAGGAACCTGAATCCCATCACGAAGGGCACCTCCCAGGAATTCAGGTTACTCATGCCTTAGGGAAATCTAAGTCCAATGACCTGAGGTGGGCATGGGAGATCTAGTCATTTTTTTTTTTTTTCTTTTTTTGGTACGAACTTATATTATGGGGGGGGAGAGACAGAGACAGAGACAGAGAGAGACAGAGAGGCTAAGAAAATCCTTCACCTTTCCCAGCCTGTGGAAAAATTATCTTCGATGAAAGTAATGCTTGATACCAAAAGTTTTGGGAATGCTGTTATAGGGCATATACTGCACCTTTGACAGTTGCCTGATAGGCCTCATGCGTCTTATTGTATTGATGTTCATATTTTATTTTTTCTATTTCCGTGTCAGGTCATGTGGTTTCTATTGATACAAATGTAAATTTGTTGAGTCTTTCCTAATCTGTGTCTTGTACACTGATGAGCCAAATAAAGGTTTTTCCAAATTTCTATTGGTTTTTAATATTATTGTTGGTGGAATATATTATGGATTCTTTCTAGAGATTTTATCTGCATACGTATATCTTATGTAATATATATGATATGTATATGTTATGATGTATAATATATATGATATATATATATATATTATATGATGTCTAGATAGTAAATTAAATCTTTTTAGTCAATTAAATACTACTTGAACAGTATTAACTCTTAAAGTACCACTTTGATAATTATAAAACATGTACTATACAGCATTAATGATTAATATATACTCACATTTGAACTTTATGCAGACTGCATTTTTGCCTTTTCATGTGCCTTCTTACTTTGTTGAAAGGCAGCTGTTACATGTATATTAGTAGTAAATAGGCCTTTACCCTGGGAATTTATATTTTCGGTTATAGAGGATAGGCTGCATTTACTCTTTAGTTATGGGAATCAAAAATATTTATACTGGGCGTGGTGGCGCATGCCTGTAATCCCAGCACTCGGGAGGCTGAGGCAGGAGGATCGGTGCGAGTTCGAGACCATCCTGGGCTACAAAAGTGAGCTCAAGGCCAGCCTGAACTGCATAGCGAGACCCTGTCTCAAAAAGACAAAAAAAAAAAAAAATATTTATATATTCTGGCATCCTTGCTTTTCTATTCCCTGTTACTTTTGGCTGGGAGCTTCTTTATTGTTTAATCATTGATTTATTTATTTGGAAAAGGGTTTTGCTATGGAGCTCAGGCTCATAGAGTTCTTCCTGTCTCAGCCTTCCCAGCACTAGGATTACAGATATATACCATCATGCCTAGTTTTGTTGGCCCACATATCACACCTTGTGTTCCTGGGCCATCAGGGTGTGCAGTACTAGGAACCAAACCCGGGTCCTTACGCTTAGACTGCTGAGCTATCTCACCAGCCCAGAACTTCTTATTTAATAGAGTGAGAGTGATGGCTCTTTTCATTATAGTCACCCTTATTGGAGCTCTGCTGATGTGTTGGTAAGGTACTGGGGAGAAGAAACATTTTATATTCCAATAATTTCTTTCTCTCTCTCTCTCTCTCTCTCTGTCGGCTTTGATTGTCCTGTTATGTGTAACACAGTAATTAGTGGGGCAGCAGTATTTCAGTAACCCATGCCCTTTGTCTTTTAATGCTCTGCTGAGAACAGAATTCCCTAACTGCAAGTTTATGCTCTAGATCTCTAGATAGCAAAATATTTGGGGACCACTTCCTGTCCCCAGGCATAATGCTCACCTTTCTGCCTTCCACTGCTCAACATTCCTCATATTTTCCTCATTCCTTACTGTTGGAAGCAGGTGGGTCTCTTTCAGTAATGCTCACCTTGTGAGCTTGATAGCACCAAGACAGGGCACTTACAAGTTCCAGGCTGAATGTGGTCCTCGACTCCAGCAATTGTTCAGTTGACAGTAATGCTTGCCCCTTCTTGCTCTTGTCGTACGGAATTTCTGGTCCTATTAGGTTGTCATTGGCTTTTGCGGCCTCTCTCAGTAGTTTCAGGACAGTGTGTTGACCCATAACATCAATTCTTTTACAAATGTAAGAAGAATTTTCCAATTCCTCATAAGTTTCTTTTAATTTCTATATGCTGAGAATAGGTAAAAAAATTTCCACATGCATTAAGCATCTTAATGGAGGCTTGAAGTCCAGTTTTTCTCACATTTATTGGAACTTCTACAGCTATATCCATGAAAAGTTTTAGTAATAAAATAGAGTTGGTCAAGCTGATTTGTCTTAATTCAGGGAATATTTTCAAAAGTAATTATAATTTGATAAGTACAAAACAAGTTAATTTGGACACAATTTAACCTTTGCAGAGTATGCTTGTTGTAAATTATAAGCAATTCCAAATATAGTATTGTTGCTTGCATGAAATCTAATGTCAACTGCAACATATTCCAAATGAGACTGCTAGTGCCAGTCAAACAGCTCAGTGGATTAAAGGACCTGGAAGCAGTCACAGGGGCCAGGGTTTGATCTCTAGGCCTGCCCTACTGGCCCTGCCCCTGGGAGTGCACTGAGGTGGCAACTGAGACTGGGTGCGGTGGCACAACTGTAATCCCAGCCCTTGGGAGGCTGTAAACAGGCAGATCACTAGAAGCCCGATCTATTAGTGAGACCCTGAACACCCTGTAGACTCTTCCCTAATACACAAAAGAAGAAGGATGAGGAGGAGGAGGAGGAGGAGGAAAAGAAGGAGGAGGAGGAAGTGGAGGAGAGAAACTGCTGAATATCATATCAAACATGAGTAGAATTCTGTGAAATAATTAATCTTTAAATGACTCTATGTGTCTTTTTATCATAATGCGGTAGTTACTTCTAGGTGAATGATACATTATGAAAAATCCATCCAAGACACTGGAATTTACAGTCAAACTGATGTTCATGATCAAAAATTAATTCCTAATGAGTAGTTTTCCTGAACCGAGTAGCAGGGACTTACTTATATTCTGTAAGAGCAGGAGCAGCAACAATTTAATCCAGAATAAAATTTCATTTCCATGAGATTTCATTTTGCTGTTCATTTTTACTACTTTGAACAAAGAGCACACTTAGTGTGCTATTGACCTGATATGGCATTTAAAAATTCCCTTCTATCATTTACATTCATTTCTATTAAATTGAACTAAAAGTTGTCTAATAGCATTTTCTTCCCCTTTACAAATCTGTCTTTCATCTTCACTGGTGGCTCATAAAAGTGAAATATTTAAATAGTAGGAAAAGATGCCAGAAGAGCTTTCATTCTATTTTCATGGATCTCTGAACAGTGCTGATAGCAACTAGGAACCGTCTAAATTCCCTGCACTTACCAAATGTTTCTTAGCTTAAAAATGCAAGCAATGTAGTAAAAAATGCCATTAATGATACATTTTCCAATTGAAATCTTCAATTTAAATAATTTTAAGGAATTCTGTAGCATAATTCTATAGGAAAAAAAAAAAAAAAAAGGATAATAAAAGGCCAGCCAAATAGCACAGTGGCTTAAAGTGCCTGCTTAGACACGGGGGCTGAGGGTTCAATTCCTGGCATACCATGCCAGCCCCACCCTTGAGCACTCTGAGATGGTGATGGAAACTAGGTGTGGTGCTGCGTGCCTGTAATGCCAGCGCTTGGAAGGCTATGAACAGGAGAATCTCTATGAGTCTGATCTACATAGTGAGACCCTGAGCACCCTGTAGGCCCTTCCTTAAAATACAGAAAATAAAATGGATAATAGACATACTATAGCATATCCTTTAGATGGAAATTAAGCTTAATTATCACTTGCTGCTGTCATTGCCCTTATAATTTTAAAAGATGGCAAAAAATAAAGATAGGTGACAAAATTGTTATAGAATGTCACTAATAATCTCATACATATGAAAAAAATTTACCAAAAAGAATCTAGTTGTAAACGTATGAACATAATTTCTAATGCATGTGCAAAATCTACCTAATGCCAGAGACCTCAAATGGATGTTTATGATATATTTGTAGTTATACCACTTCATTATCAGTGGCAAATGTCACTAATATTGCTGAATATCTCCAGGATATTTGATCATCTGCAAAATCTGTTAACAGGGAGCAGGTAATAATCCCACAGCTAGTTGTCTAATATCTCTGGATAGACTTATGACAATCATTTACCTGCTATAGATTTTGAAACTTTCAAACCTCAGGATCAGCTGAATCCGTTCATGACCAAAGAACCATAGTTCCAACTATAACCACATTTTTGTACCCTTTTAGGTCTTTTGTTGGAGAATCCAACATATCCTTTCAGTGGCTATACTCTTGGTCCTTAATACAAACATTGGAAATCACTTTGTTGGTTTATTTATTTATTTATTTATTCATGTATTTAAGCCTACAGGTTGAGGTCATGGCCTCACTCCTAGATATGACTCATAGTGATCCACCTGTTTATAGCCTCCCAAGAGCTGGAATTACAGGCACATGCATCACCATGCCCAGTTTCAATTGCCATCTCAGTGCATCCCAGGTGCAGGGCAGACAAGACAGACCTGGAGGTAGAACTCCAGGCCCCTGCACCTGCTTGTAGGCACTTTAATCCACCGAGCTGTTTGGTTAGTCCCCTGTTTTTCTTTTCTTTCCTTTGTTTTTTTTTTTTTTTTTTTTTTGAGACCAGTTATCATTATGTATTTAGGCCAGCCTTGAACTCACTATGTTGCCTAGAATGTCTTAAACTCAAAGAAATCCTTCTGCCTTAGACTCCCAAGCCCTGGGATGATAACCATGTGCTATTGTGCCTGACAGAACTGGAGAAATCTTCCCATTTACTAAGAAACTTGTTTTTACCTGTCATCGTCAACTCTTAATAAAAAAGCACCAAAGGTGTTTTAAAACTATGTAGGTGAATTTATTTATACACTTGAATTTCCCTGTTCAATGCTGTCATCTCAGCCCATTATATTCATTATGTCCATCTGCACTGTTCAGCTCTACTGATTTTCTCTAGAAAATATGATATGGTAAAGTTGGGTATTTCACCCATTATTTTAAACTCTGACTTTGCCAAGGAACATGGCAAAATTATGCTGAAATTCACACAATATATCTCCTGATGTTTTCAACATGTACAAACTTTTCTCCTTGGCCATATTGCAATGTTTCTAGACGACCTAATGGGAAAAAAATCTGTCTTTTGAAAAATATACCAGGAGGAAAAATGCTTTAGAATTATTCTGAAAAAGATCCTATTAAATACTTCTGAACACTAAAGCAGCAGTTAATCTTCAGAGTATTGATCCACGGCTAAATGCGTCCTAGCCACAAAGATATAGGACGCAGTCTGCCATTCTATCAGCAAATGTAAAACTAAGAATCTTAATAATCCTTTTGAGATAGATGGCTTTGGGTTTTGCATCAGTCACAGCTTAGCCAGAAAGAAAGCACACGATAATTTAAGCAGGGAAAGGTCAATAGCAAGAGTTATTAACTAGAAGAAGGGGTTGGAGTAATGTGGGATTGGGTAATAAAATAGAAACAACCTCAAAGGATATAAGACATACTTTAAATCTAAGATTTGGTGGAGAGGGAAAGCTGAAGGAGAGAGAATAGCCTAGAAGTTGTTATGGTGTTTGCTGGATTAATTTCTGAAAATATGGCCACTGAACCTGGCTGTAAATCATTAGTGTGCTTAGAGTAGCTACAGGTATTCATTCTGAGATAGAATTAATGTGTTTGGGGTGGGAAGATCTAGGCAGAATGTTCTGGTCTCTGGGTATTGCTATTGTCTGTGTACTGCTGCAGTGGCTACTATGGGAACTACCCTCACTGTGGAAGCTGAGCATCAGAGAAGTTGTGTGTGTGTGTGTGTGTGTGTGTGTGTGTGTGTGTGTGTGTGTGTGTGCCTGGAGGACTGACTGAGAAAAAGTCTCCCAGAACTTGGAATGGGAACTCTTCTCGTGTGGCTTCCATCCAAAATTTTCTTCACCAGGGAATTTGGAATTAAGGCAGTCTCCTGACACAGGAAGCTACCTACAGGCATCAAATCCATGTATCCTTTGAATTGATCTGATGCCTTTGTTTTTGTTTTGTTTTTGTTATTCTAATTGGCTGAACTAAAGTTTTAGTTTCTTGGCATTTTAACAATGCTAGTTACAACATCACTTAAGCTTAAATTGTAATGCTTAGAATTATTTCATTGTATTTAGATTTTTTTTCAGGCATAACAGTCCAGTTATTGACAAAACTTTAAACAGATATACCTAAATATTAAATCAAATAGTGCTGTTTTGTACATGTTTTTTCTTTTTGTGTTGAATATCTCCTTTTAGAATGAGTGACTTATTTTTAAGTCGGCTTTATAAATATTTGCACTCATACACTATTTCCAAAGATGTCAAACACCAAAAATAACATATTCAAGTAACATGTCAGATCTATTAAAGGAAAAGAACATTGAGACACCAGTTTTTAGAAGGTAATCCTTATAATCAAACACTTACAAGCATACAGCTCAAGAAAACATGAAAACAAAATACAGCATGGATACTTCTTAGCTGTCACTGAAGTCTTCTGCCTTTGCAGTTGGGTTAGCTTTTGCCTCATCTTCGGTGTACTTGATCATAGACCCTTTCATTGTTAGGACTACGTAAGCTCTGAACTATCTCAGAACAAGTTTACACTAAAATCTGTGCAACTCAGCAGGGCAGTTTTGCCTGGAACAAGACCTTGTGTGTCCCCTAATGTATTTTATGACATAAATATTCATTTGTTAGCAGGTATAAGTTAGATAGACTTTTTATTTTGCGGGCATCTGCAGAATTGAGGATGGTCCCTATGTTACTCATGGCTCACTTTTCCCTAAATTTTCATTTAGTAAAAGAAAGGGAAGAAAATCTCATACTAAATCAAGAAGGCCAAAAAAAAAAAAAAAAAAAAAAAAAAAAAAAAAAAAAAAAAAAAAAAAAAAAAAAAAAAAAAAAAAAAAAAAAAAAAAAAAAAAAAAAAAAAAAAAAAAAGCTGAGTTCTAATCCTCTCAATTTTACCATTTCAGGGAAACCTGGAAGAATGACTTTTGTTTTCAAATCTTATAAAAAGACAAGGGAAATGGGAAAACTTGGATGTGCAATTGTTCAGCTTACCAAGGGCTAGAAAACACCATGAGTATTTCAAATTATCAGACACATGAGAAAGAGACAATATACTGAACACAGTCTGTCTCCAAATTACACATGCACACTTTTAGGTGGATGTCAGACTTAACATTCTGAAATTTCTCACATTATTAATACCACTGAAATGATTCATGCAACAGAATGGCCTAAGAAATCAGACACCTTACCAATTCTGACCAATCACTTCAGATATGATTCTTGAACAAAATTATAAATGTACAAATATCCAAGTCTGCCCCTACCAAAGCTGCCATAGTGAGGTTATTTACCTTCAGTATGCGATCAACAAGGAACACATGTGACCATGGTATCTACTTTTCTAAGTTGTGTAGTCTAGGTATTGAGCCAGTTACATTTTATTAGGATCTGGATGGTGTTTGATCTTGTTGCAGTTATCACTACCCTTGGAGTATCAAAAATTTTAAATATTTCTGAAAGATACTTGCCCAATTTCCCTTTGCCAGGTGTGCTTAAGTTTCAGATTCCTTCCTGACCTTATCATTTCAGCTTTCATATGAATTCACAAAAAACTGTGTTTCAGTCGCTCTCAGGATATAAATAGAAGTGAGCATATTTTAACCTGCCTGCAAACTAAAGATAGAAATTCATCAGGATTGACTAATTTTTCCATATTGTGTGAACTATTTCCCACACTGCCAAACACATTTCCTTTCTTTTTCCTTATTTATTAAACATTCTACATATAACAGAAATTCAGATTTTATATATAACTGTTACACTATCCACTTTTTTTCTTTGTGATCAAATGTCTGATAAGCATGACATAAAGGAAGAAAAATGTGTTACTGCTCTGGCTTTAGGGGTGTCATTCAAGACTCAGCTGGGGGAAAACACGAACACAATGGCAGAACATGGCCAAGGAAGAATGCTCATGCCCCGACAAGTAGGCACAAAGGAATCCCCAGGGCTTCACGGCCTCCAGCAGGCCCTTGCCCCCTAACAGGGCATTCAACTTTGAACTGCTCAGTGAATCCATTCTTGCGGATGGCACCCCTATAATCCAGTCAGTACCAAAAAGAAAACCCACTTCTGAACGTGACATTGTTTATGGGACATTTAAGACCAAAGCCTAGCACTTATGTCTTCTTAAGTAGTACTGAATATTATTCCTGTTCTTTTTGCTTTTATGGGCAGAACATGTTTATTGAGGAAAAGAAAGTTCCTATCTGAGAGAGGGACAGGAGAAGGGTCCGAGGTGGATGCCCCCTCAGTACTAGATATTATTAATATTATTTCCATAAAAAGTTTCACTTTTCAGAAGGCAAAAACCATGGATTATTCCTATTCTTCAAGTCAATGGAAATCTGATAGACTGGACCACTTTTTAAATTGTTTTCACAAATACCTCCATGTTCAGTGCTCAGGGTACTTCCATCACCAAGATGCCCCTCATTTTCTCTTTCTTTCTTTCTTTCTTTCTTTCTTTCTTTCTTTCTTTCTTTCTTTCTTTCTTTCTTTCTAACGTATCCCAGTACAGGGACTAAACGATCTCACTACACAATTGGACTCCTAGTGATCCTCCTGTTTTCAGCCTCCCAAGTGCTGGGATTAGAGGCATGAGCCTCCATGCCCAGTCTACTATGTTCATTTTCAATGTGAAATCAAAATTAATTTTATTGGAAATTTTATTCTTCTTAAAAGTGGTTTTGAGGAAAATAAAGTCACAGCATAACCCTGAAGCACACAATTTCTGTGCTGGGAACCTTTCAGTTCCCCAGAGTGCTGTGTCCTGCTTCCTATTGGGAAGCTGCTGACCTCTCTGCAATAGCACATCCTTTGTTCTCAGGTTGATGTTTAGATTTGTCCTTATTAATCAGAAACTGAAAGTCGGAGTTTGTGAAATGTAAAAAGGCAGGAGATGCCTTTCCCTGGTTGAGATCCTGTAGAGCTGTAGTTTGATCTGTTGGTGTTGTACTAAGGCCCCCTGCTTCATTTGAGAACCCTAGTCCTTCAATAATAGCTTTAGGGAACTGGTGGAATCAGTTCATTTTTATTGTCCCTGGAGCTTTTTTTATAAGATTCTCTTAAATATGAAGAGAAGTTTGTAAATGGTCTCAGAGTCAGCTGTCAACCAAATTGTTGATAACCTTGACCTCATACTAGGTTATTTCCCTTGGGTTTCTCTCCTTAAGGGTTTCCTGAACTTTTATTAGTTAGAAAAAAAATTTCCTTTCAGCTTTCTTACAGTGTGACTCCAGATGTAAACCACAACGTGACACTTCAGTCAACCATAGACTGCCTGTACAATGACCTTGTAGTATTTTAATAGACCCTAGGAAGGTAGTAAGCTGTGGCATCTAGGTTTGTGTAAGTATCTCCTACAGAGTTCATCCAAGGAAGTGGCCTATAGGTGAACTTCTCAGTGTACAATCTCATCACTAAGGATACATGATACTATTTCTTCTAATGCATACAACTTGAATAGGCTGTTTGTCAGTTACACTTTAATTTGATTTTTTTTCTTCTTACAAAATGGAAATTTTGAATATTGTTAGGCTCTCTCTATTAAGCCCTTCTCAAATTGAACAGAAAAAGTTGGACAGACCATCTGTTCAAATAGGAAAGCATTATCACTCAGCAGAAGAAAGCAAAATAAATCTGTTTATCAGGATGACTCCCAGGCCTGCTTCTCAGGCTCAAGGGAAACCCTGCAAATCGACAGACTGACATGCTGTAAATCAGCAGAGTCATACTGTATTTCCTTCCCCCCAAAGAGTTGCTGCACCTACACATGACTTCTGAGAAACATAAAATGTTCCATCTTTCTCAGCCCCTTCCTATCCCTGTACCAGCATTCCTTTGTTTGTAGTCAATGGCCTTCTCACCTTTGGTCCAGGTGCACCCAGCCTAAAGTAAAGATACAGCTGTTCACTTCAATCCTGCCTGTCCTAGTGGTGCTGGTTGCATCTCAAGGTGTAGCCTGACAAATCATTTTTAGTTTCTCACTGATATACCTTCATATTGAAAAGAGTCATCTTAGGGCTTATTTTATGTGCTACAATTCTTTAAAAGACTTACTAGATTTAACATAAATTACAATAAAGACTCTAGTATCTTACCTCAAAATTTTAATGTCTAAAGTTCTTTGAATTGTTCACTGCTGGACACATCACCTTACTCCCAGGTTTCATTTAGAAAGTACCATTGTCAATAATGTCAGCTCTCCAATGACTCTTCTAATATCCCATTTGTGTGTGGCCTCTGTTTTCATTTTTCTTCTCACTTTACATAACTCCAACTATCCTTTTAGCTTATTCAGAAAGTGAATTCATATAACTCGCTTGCATTACTGTCATTAAGTTGTTTATTAATTCCACAAATACTCATCATACATGTAGTGTTTATAGTGTATTTTCTCATGAATATAAAGTAGCAAAAAACCCAGATAAAATTATATGCTTATCTGCTAAGTGGAAATAATAAACTAGTTGATTTTAACGAATTTTAAACTTTAAGGTAATGATAGATAATAAGGACAAATATTGAAATCACACACTGGGAAAATGACTTTAATAGCTTTGCTTGTGTAGAAGTACTGTAGAATAAACAATATTTATTTAATTGCCAAGATTTAGTGAGTTTTTCTATATCCAAATTCTCATGAAATTATCATCAGGTCAAGATTATAAAAATATTAATTCCCCTTAACATTTGTTTATGCCACTATGGAACCTAGTTCCCTCCTTTTGTGTTCACTATTCCTCCTGCTAAACCGCTTAGCCCATTTCATCTGTATTGATCCGGTTTTCATCTCCACAGTTTACCTAACTTTGTTCGTCCTGTATTGGTCATCTGAATTCTGTAACTTAGCATAAAATATTGAGACTCATCCATGCTGTGCATATCAGCAAATTGCATACATGTCAGGGTGAACAGTGTTTCAGTGCTCCAAATGGTACACATTTAACTTTAACTTTTAATGAACACATTTCTTTTTATATTATAGCCACTAAAAACAAGTCTGATGTGAAAATGCATGTACAATTTATTCATGCATGCCCTTCAATAGTTATTCAATAATCCAATGTCATAATGTTATGATGAATCTATACATTATCTATAGGTTTTAAGAAATGGAGGACTACGTATTTCCGTCAGTATTTGCTTCACATGTTTGAATATCACAGGAACAGTCAAGTTCAGTCTATTTGAAATACAATTATTTATTTGAATAGCTAGTTTTATTTCATGGGGCTTGATTTTATATTATTTTATATTAATGGTATTCAGTATATTTTCATGACTTTTTGCTTATTTTCTATACGTATAATCCTACTCACATTGCTTGGATTATTGTCAGCAAGGCAACTTGAGGACCTGCATTTGTATGTCATGTTGTGTACTTCTCATGTAAGGACCTGGTGACACTTCTCGTTTGTAACATGTCTAGAAGCAAAGAAGGATGATGGAAGTGAGTGTGGGGCTGACGTGATCCAGTTAGCCTCAAGGAAGGCCTCTGCACCTGGCTCAGGTCAATTCCTTTCAAGTGAATGAGAAAACTCTTCTGTTGCTTGATGGATAGTAGCCTCCTCTTTTACAAATTATCATTAATTTAACAGTTTAATGTCCCTGGTGGCATCTGGGCATTCTCACTCATCACACTCTACCAAGACTTTACCCATAGGCACTTTACAGGTCTGGTTGCCCATCTTTCAGTCTAATTCAGCTCCTTGCAGGATTAAAAAAAAATTGTGTCTGATTTGCAGGAATCTCCGTTTTACTAATCGGTGCTTAGGGTCACTGTCATAGTACACAGAGAATGCTTTAAGTCATTTATGCAATGTATGAATTCGGAATTCAAATCCTTGAGTTCATCATATTCATGCATGATCATTGTCAGAGATGTTAGGAGCAATCAACTAACCTAATTCTACTGCTAATTTTCTAGGTACACTACAGAGTGTGACAGAGTTGGCCAGTTCCTTGCTCCTCATACATGATGGATTAGAAATACCCAATGGAAACACATAATCACATTTTATGTCCTTATTGCCAGCTCATATGCTCGACAGTGCTCCATTTCTGCCATTGTCTCTGCCCTGTTTAATATAATCAGATTAGAGTCATGTTAAAATCCAAGATTAAATGCTTATTTTATTTGTCAATTTTCCATTCTTACATCTGGGAATCGGAGCAACTACTGTGAACACAATGAAATCCATTATAAAAACCTACCACCTTGTTGTCTGAAATTCTGCATCATTTCTAATTATTTTAATTATATTTTATTCTCTTCCACATAAAATGTTCTAAATATTAATCCTAGATCTAATTTAGAAAAATTTTCCTTAAGTTTTGCTTTACTACATTCATCCTTTTAAGAAGAATCTTTTTTTTAGTTTGCTCTCTCTAAAGAAAGAACGAATGGAGTGTCTGTGCTTCTGTATGTGTCTAAGTGTAGCATTACAAGTCATAGACCCATATGGTTAAACAGTCTCGATTTCTCTAAATCTACATATCAGTGATGTTTCAAATTTAAGGGTTTCTTTTTCTTGTTGTTATTTTCTGTGGGACTGGGACTGGAACTCATGACATTGTAATTTCCAGGCAGGCACTTGTGCCACGGACCTATGTCCCCTGCCCTGATCTTTGAAATCTAAAACTGCTATTTTTAAGATTTTAAGAGAAATTAGAATTACTTCTATGAAATTTTTATTTTGTAATAGATTCTTTTTGTCTACTGGGATGTCATTACCCAATAAACTTCGATAACACATATACAACACAGTTAAGAAATACAATTTTTAAATATATAGTATGTATCATTTAGTGTACTAGATCTTGAACAACATCATAAATGCTAGTATCTCAAAATGTAAAAACTATAATTATTTTAGTCACAGTTAAAGAATTCTTAACACATTGAAATACACTGTTAGATATAAGCAGTTTCAGATAGCCACAGATGCTATACAAAGAGCAAGACTTTTACACACTAACACATTTATACCTAAGGAGAAGTACCCATCTCATTTCTAATTGGGAAAAGCTAACATAAACTTTGAAAGCATATTCATTGATTCCATCCAAAATAGTGACTAAGACAGAAAACATAATTATCTACTATAACTACAATGTTTATCCAAGGATCTCTCTGTCTCTGTCTCTGTCTCTGTCTCTGTCTCTGTCTCTCTCTTTCTCTCTCTCTCTCTCTCTCTCTCTCTCTCTCTCTCCCTCCCTCCGTATAATAGAAATCAAACACAGACTCTTGAACTTAACAGATAGGCACTGACTGCACTGTTGAGCTATATCTTAGGCCTAACAAATTCTTTTAATACCATAGATAGACACTGCTGTTCATGCTCTACAGAATTTCAGATGTTCAAGCACACTATGAACGTTGTGTCTACTCTAATTCGAATTACATAATTAATATAAATCTACTCCTGATCATGGACTTGACATTGCATTAAAGTTTTAAATAAAACACATATTTTTTGTATTTGATGTTTAAAAAATATTAAATTGTCTATAAAGTTCATTTTCCTTCAAGTTACATCTTCCTTCATAATCACTTCAAGGATCATGAGTGCAAAAGTAGTGCTATTACAGTTAGAATCAGACATATGCCAAATCCCTTAATCTCTGGATAGTAATGTTAGTTGTTTTTTTTTGTTTGTTTGTTTTGTTTTGTTTTAAGGTACAGCTAAAACTGCGTACACATTGAAATTTTCAAGTTAGAAAAGAGTGCCTTCTCATTTCCTGTCATTCTTTTCTGGCTTATCCGTTTCACTGATTATTTTTAGCTTTATTTTCTCAGACTCCATCTGATATAGGTGAATGAAACTCCTAACTTGAAAGTTACCTGGGACAAGATTGCATTCTCTAAAACCAAAGCATAAATTTTGAGAATAAATGGACATTAAGAGCAGAATGTTTATCGGGGGAAACAAAGTTCTGTCTGTCAGACAGGCAGAAGAGGACCCGAGCTGCTTATCACCAGCAGCTGTCCTGTCTAGGGATTTTCACAGGGCAAAACCACCAGGTGAGGTGGTGCTCAGGTGGAGATCATGGGAACTCACTTAGGTAGGCATGGGGTGGAATAAAACTATGGTTAACCAATAATGTTACAAGCACCATTGCTCAGGTTAAATAGATTAAATCCAAGACCAAAGGGGAAAGTGAATGAGATAGCAAACAGGTGTGAATATGGAATAGCTTAGTTGGTAGCCAGTAGCAGTTAGATTAGTGACTGTGCTTGGCTTCCTCAAGGTGAGGATCAAATCCAGATATTTACCCTTAGGAAGGGATGCAATTTTTTGTTTTTTTTTAATCTTTGGTCTTCAGGCTTGGCCCACAGCATGAGTGCCCATCTCTTATCTCACCTTCTCTGCTGACCGTCTTCTGGAGGGCCAAGCACTACCTGACTGCCTGTAACATTTCTATCTAATTCAGACATCTACAAAATATCTATTTAATATTTTCATTAACTGTTTTTTGTTCTCTTCAGTTTTCTGTATAGACTGCATATGTACTCACTTTTACAATATAGTTATCTCAAGGAAGTGTATTTATGTACTCAAATTACAGGAATGTTATGCTATTTAAGTAGTAAAACCCATATGTTCACTGACCACATACATAGGACACAGTATCTAAAAAATCAGTAGACTTAAAGTCTTCATTTTGTTGTCTTAGAGAATTAACCTTCATCACTTTCTATCTTGGTTTATTTATTGAAAATCATCTATTGCTTCTGTTTAAACACAATATTAAAATATGTGCTGACATTTCTAATTAAAAAAATGACCACATGAATTTTCTTCTATCACTACCTATTCATGATGGAAGTCATCATTTTATCAAACAAGACTCATTTCTTCTTTTATAAATGTATTTAGAATAGGGTCTACAGGGTTTACAAGGTCTCACTATACACATCCAACTTCGACTGATTCTCCTGTTTTTAGTTTTCCAGGTGCTGGGATTACAGGTGCACTCCACCATGCCCTGCCTTGATCTCTATTTCAGCAGGCCCTGGGTGCAGGGCCAGCACAGCACATAGAGGCTCAAATCTGGGACCCTACTTCTGTCTAAGCAGGGATTTAGTCCACCAAGCTATCTTGTCGGACCTCAAGCGAGACTTTTTGAAAGACTAGAACATGTCTTCTGGGAGAAGAGAGCTGCATTTGCTGAGGAAATAAAATGTTAAAGGTACAGAAAACAAGTGAGAGAGCGAGATAGAGCTCTGTGGCTCAGGACAGCCCCTGTCTAGTATGCTCAAGGTTCTTGATTTGATTATCAGTATGCACATCAGAGAGAGAGAGAGAGAGAGAGAGAGAGAGAGAGAGAGAGAGAGAGAGAGCTTCCATGCCTGTATCCTATAAGCTGAGCAACTATTTTGAAGATAACAATATGCAACACAATATTTATTATAAATCCCCTATTATTCCATTTTGAAATTCTCTGCCATTATTTTTATTGCTTCCTTTTTGTTATTGTTCTTTCTCTTTAGAATAAAAAAAAAGAAAAATAAAGAAAAAGAAAACTAAGAGTAAAATCAGTTGAATGAGATTTCAACTTTAACTTAGTGACAGGAATTAACTCCATTAAATTCATTCAAATGTTTCTTACCACAATTCCACATCGTAGTTTATTTACAGTAACAGATCATTTGCTAGCAAATGACAAACCATTTATATTTTATTTTACTTTATTCTTGTACATACACCACAGATTGCCACACTATTTAAGTCATTCACTAGCATAGTTTTTGATAGTTTAAGAATAACATTATTAAGCCGGGTGTGGTGGCACACTCCTGTAATCCCAGCACTTGGAAGGCTGAGGCAGGAGGATCGGTGTGAGTTCGAGACCAGCCTGGGCTACAAAAGTGAGCTCAAGGCCAGCCTGAACTGACAAAAAAACAGAATAACATTATTTAGAACATAGCACTTTGGTTCCTCAAATGGACTTTTCAAATATTACTATATATGTAAAAATGGACAACATATTTTCATGTCTTATTTCTATCCATGGTAATTTATCCATATCCATTAGGTTTAAATAAAAAGTTGTAAACAGCATAAAAATAAACTGAGTTTTATTAACTAAGGTATACATACATCTGCACATTTCCTAAGTTGGAAAATGAGGAGAGTAACTATTCAAATGTTTCTGCCCTGACATTACTAACAGATCCAAATGTTCCTCTTATGCACAAACACTTATTAAGTACTTCCTTGTATGTGGATATATTTGTTCCTTCTTTTCTCCATATTAACCAATGAGAAAACATTTTTCTGCCTACATGTTCTTTTTTTTCACTAAAATGATTAGCACTATCTATGTGCAAGCTTATAATTAAGATTTTGTAATGTATGTTAATGGTTGTGTTTATAGATCTGCTTCCTTGGATGGCACATGTTTACCGAAAGGAATTTTGATTTGTTTTCCACTAATAAGAAATGGAGTCATAAAAATATAATAAAAAGCTCATTAGTGCATGTTATCTATTAGACTTAAATGAGTTAGCAAGAAATACATCTTGAAATGGCTTTTCTGCTAATTACTGACAAACATAGTTAACATGTAAGATATTATTATATTTAAATTATCATCATAACAAATAATTTTTATACTGGTCTGAAAGTGTATCATATTTATTCAGTTAGCATTATGCTAAAATATTTTTTGTTGTTGTTCAAGTAATGTAGTTATTTAATTCACTTTAGTTTGGACTAATAATCAGAACAAAGAATCACAATTATTATTTGATTGAAGGAACAACCTTATTCATAGGAGAACAAAATCCCATTGATAAGTTTCATTTGCTAGTTTCCCATAGTATACTAATGGGGTAAATACTACTCGTATGTGTTAGGGAAAGTACTGAAGCCCATGGATATTGGGCAAGTCTTCCAAATAATGCATCAGAATGCTGGGTTGCCAAATCATTTCATGCTGTTGCAAAGGCAAAGGCTGTCTTGTGCTGCTATTACTTTTTTTTTCATTACAGCAGAGAAGCAAAAGTAAAAGACAGGGAAAGAGCTTTATGGCCGCTGAGGGGGAAATGGAGAGGATGGATAGCCAGTAGATGGGGATCCTATGACCTGACACAGGGAGCCTGAGGCTGGAAGGACTTTTGCTAGGGGCGGGGCTTGAGGGGCGGGTTCAGTGACACACAAGGAGCTGATTGGACATTTCTTTGTGTACACGAGAAAGGTAAAAGAAAGCTGTATCTGAGTCTGGAACGGGGAAGGGGGAGGAAGTGGACCTTGGGAAGACAGACTGTTTATTGGGGGGATTCAGCCATGTTGGATCAGGACCATGATAATTTAGCAGTTTGTACTCAGGCCAGAAAGTATCACTGGTATGTCGAATATTTTCATTAAAACTTTGAAGGCATTATTTTACAAAGATAATGTCTGATATCAAATTCCATTTGATTAACTTATCCTAACATGCTAAAAAACAGGCATTCTTTTTTGTCACAGGAATATGTCAGATCAAGAATAACTTGATCAAAAATTTAAGTATTCTCAAAAAGCTGGTAAGACAATTAATTTCCGTTGTTTTCTATTTAGAAAATTTTCTTTAGCCTTTTTACATTTAAAGAAAAAAGAAAATAATGAATTTGTTAAAGCCCTTCAACGTTCTGTTACTGTTTTTGTAAATGACTTAGTACAACCCACATTTATCATTTGTTCAATGGAAAAATGAAGAGATGTTGTTTGAGCACTGTCCTGATCCCTGTGGAGCGAAAATTCAAAAATTTATAATTTCCCTGAAAATAATGTGAAAGAAAATGCCCTGAGGAAATTCTGCCAGGGCTAATTAATTCAGGTTGCCGCAATAATTTTTCAACATTAACATTATAAGGCTTCCTTCTGTAAATTAGATTTTAGTTTTAAAGTGTTAATGTATTAAAATGAATGCAAATTATCACAAAGAATCACTAACTAGTGCGGATTTTCATTTCATTTCATTACAGCAGTTATGTGTTTCACAGATTCAAATATGCCAAAGATGGGTGATTTAAGGAAAATAATTAAATAACATTTAATGCCAAATTCTTTCATTGAAAATATCTAGTGAAAATAGTTAGATTTTTGTACCAATCCGAATTATTCAATTACTACAATTGAAAATTTAACCAGGCTAACCACATCAGATGTTTCCTTTGTTTTATCTCTCTCTTTTTTTTTTTTTTTTTCTATATTGGTGAAAATAGCACTAAACTTTTAGTACTGGTTAAAGAATGCATATTTGAAAAGAGTTTCATAGTGTATTATTAAAATTTATGTAGAATAATCTATCTAAAATTGAAAAACAATAAGTATAGTGTAAATCATCACTATAACATTATTTCTATATCTACCAGGATGTTTTATGTACGTACGTATGTATGTATATATGTATGTATGTATGTATTTATTTATTTGTCTTTTTGAGTCAGGGTCTCGCTATGCAGTTCAGGCTGACCTTGAGCTCACTTTTGTGTCCCAGGCTGGTCTCCAACTAGCACCAGTCCTCCTGCCTCAGCCTCGCCAGTGCTGGGATTACAGGCGTGCGCCACCACTCCCGGCTCCAGGATGTTATAGACAAGCTGTTTTCTTAGAAATAGACAAAATTGATTCTTAATTATATAATTAGGGTGGAGAAATAGTGCTTAATATATTCATATACTAATGAAATAGTTGCTCTTATGAAGCAAATCAGTTTATCCATGCCCTTACAGTAATTTCTGTTGCTTTTGTAAGAAAATCCTAAATTTACACTCTCAGCAACTTTCTCCTCCCTAATATGCTATAAATTATGAATATATCCAGAACAAGTATTGCCAGATCGTAAAGTAGTCCTTTTTTAATATGTTGAAGAATTGTGATGCTCTGTTTTACTAATAGCTGTATAATTTGCATATCCATAAACAGCCTGAATCTGTGTCATTTTTCTATACCCTTATCAGCATTTGTTAGATCTTCTTTCTTTGATAAGGGGTGACCTAGTTAATGTGAAGCAGTACCTCATTAATTGCCTGATGGTTGGTAATGCCAAGCATGTTTTTATTTACCTGCTGTGATTTTAATGGTATCTTTGAGCACTGCTTGCTTAGGTCCTTCGCTCATGGTTTATTAGTTGTTTGCTGGCTGTTCTGAATTCATGTGAGTTCTTTATAACTTATGGTGACCAGACCTTTACCTGATGCTGTATGGTTTGCAAGTGTTTTTGCCAAGGTCAAAGTTAGTTTGCAAAATCATGTTTTATTGTTTCCTCAGCTGTGGTGAGCTCACTAATGGTCAACTGCTATACCCAGCTGAACTGAGCAGGTGTGGTGCTGCTGTGGAGAGCCCAGCTGAGGACTGCAGCTGCCAAGCAGTAGGTGCCCTCCCCAGGAGGTACATTTACTTGTTAGTTGTCCAGGTAAGAGTGCCTCTTCCAGCTACAGATGCTCCTGTCCCTTGAAAGAGGCTTATTACTATGACACATAGTGGCTCACGGTGGTGCACATTGTAACAAACACTCCCCAAGTGACAAGCCACTCTGCCTCTATAATACTTGTTCATTGTCTCATTTACTTTTTACTCATCCCTGGGACAAAGTGCCCAACACAAAAGAAAAGGTTTACTTAGTTCATGGTTTGTGAACATTTCAGTCCATAGTTTGCTGGTTCAAAAGCAGCCTGGTGTATGACAGAGGGCAGCAGTTTATGGCAGCGGAAAATAGCAGATAGCAAAGTTAGAAGCAGTAGCTATGAGGTCTAACAAGCTCCTTTGCCTTCCACACTGACTGCGAAGACCAGAGCTGCTCACACACAGGAAGTGCCTCCTCTCCTTGCACGTTGACTGCAGATGATGTGGGGCACAGAAGCCTCCCTCTACCCCTGTGCATGCACTTATTGTACTGAGTCAGCCCTATCTGAAAGACACAGCTGCTTCTTGCAACTCTATAAAATACCATAGCTTCTTGGAGACAGAAGGTGTGTGGATTAGTTGCCAATGGGTCATGTCAGGATTTACCACCAACAAACCTTGTCCTTGATTCTGGAGCTCCATTCCTTTTTCTTGATTCTTTTATTTTTTCATACTCCATGCTTTTCTTTAAGAGTGCAATAGATTTAGGAATCTTTCATCCCTAGTCAATTAATTTTTATGCTGCTTCTTGTATGGTAACTTTCTTCCCTTTTTTTTTTTTTTTAAAAAAAAGCATATATTCAGCTTTATCAGTACCACCAAATCCTAATGTATTCAGAGTTTATGTTTTAGGAAGATGATTAGACTGAGTGTGAGGGCTGTATCAGGCAATTCATCCTCTGAAGAATACAGTGTGAACAAGAGACAAGACCCAAGCAGAATTGGAGTCTTGGGTGGTGCTATGTGGAAAGGTTGGCTGCCATTCCTGGCTCCTCTACTCACCCTCTGCTTGCTGGCTACTGTGATATGAGCATCTTTTCCTCAGGAGACTTTCCTACTGTGTCCTCCATGCCTTGGTGACTGCTGACTATGGAGCTAATCATCTCAAACCATGCTCCAAAGTAAACCTCTACTCCTGGTTATGGGAGTTGTTTCCTCGCAGCAATGAAAATCTGATGAAGCCATACTTCAATACCAAGTAAGAGAGTTCATTCTGAGGATTTTTTTCTTGAGCATGTGGTTTAGAAGTCCTTTGAAGCACTCTGTAAGAAAGGTTTGGAAAAGTTTGATACATGGGTAGAGAAGTAGTAGAATGTTATAAGAAAAATGTGACAGGAGGTTCTGGCCAGATCTCAGAAGACCAAATACTGCAGAAATGAAGAAAGCACAAACCAGACTCAGAAAGTTTCAGTGAGAAGCAAGGATTCCATAGCACTTGGACTACAAACTACCTACTTTGTGCTCTGGAAGAATAAGTGTTTATTCTGACCTGACTTAGGGAGCTGAGATGAATGTTGGCAAAGAAATATGGTGAAGAAAATTTCAATTTGGCTCATTGGTTCAGCCTATACACCAGAAATTTCTCCTATCTCTAATTAAGATTTGTTGTGAAAATCCAGAGCAGAACAGTGCATTTGAAATGTTTTCAGTTTTTCCAGAAAGGAAGCACCTTAAAATTCTTAGTTTGCTAAAATCAACTATAGCATGCTTGATAAAAGGAGGCAACTAGTTCACATCATAAAATAAGAACGATGCCTTGAGACTGTCTCAAAAATAAGTAATATTCTTTTAGGTTCAAGAATGCAAATTGTAAGAACAAGCCTTGGAGACTCCAACTCATCTGAGAAAGTTTAGTGTTTCCCAGAACTAAACCATCCAAACACCTTCCGAGGCCTCTCCAGCCAAGATGTGAGGGGATCTGCCTATTTTCCACATGGCAGCAGATTTTTGTCTTCAATCACATAAAACAGTGTGATAGGCATGCAAGATACAAGAGCGGTGTGATCATAGATGCAAAATTTCAGAAGGGCTGAGAGGCCAGGCAATATGCTGCTGACAGAGCAGAGCATGAAGTGGTTGCAAGTGCTGTGGAGCCCAGGGAAAGCAGAAGTCTCAGAAATGTGGAACATATGCTAAGCAAAGCATCTCGTAAGTGAGCAGAATGCGAGAGAGAGAAAGAGGGGAAGGGAGAGAGAGAAAGAGGCCACTTTCAAAGAGGTATCCTTTTCTGCTTTCCTGAAACAGTCCTATATACCTCTCTCTTAGGTATAGGTCTTAATCAATTTTCAGTTGATTATTTTTTATTTGTTTCAGCTAAAGATCGGATTTCATTCTTTGCCACAATCTATGTTATAGAAAATATTTATTGAGGAGATTGTCCTTTTTCTTTTTTTCTGTCCTGTGTTCTCAGTGCCCTTGTCAGAAATTATTTGAGCACTTTGACTAAGTTTTATTTGTGACTCTGATCATTTGTCTCTGTCTTTCAATTTAAAATAAATTTTTGGTGCCATTTAAGAATGTTGGCTGACACTGGGCCTTCTGTGGGATTCTGGAAATCTCTGTCCTTCCTTAGCCCCTAGAGCACAAGCCTGGAACGTCTACTGGTGCAAGTTCAAACTTTAAGAACTTAGAAAAGGAAAGGAAACCCCCAGATTCATGCAATTAAGCAAAATATGGGTGGAATCACCACACACCCTAGAGAAATTCAGAAAATCATCAGTACCTAATTTCAAAATCTTTATTCTCACTAGAGGAAATGGATTATTTTCTACATACATATGAAGTGCCAAAGCTGAGTCAAGACGATATACTAACTCTGAATGACCCAATAACAAGAAACAAATCTGAAATTTTAATAATAATAATAGTAATAATAATAATAATAACTACTCACAAAGAAAAACCGAGGTCCCAGTAGATTCACACCAAAATTCAACAGTAAATATAGGGAGGATTTAATGTCAAATTTTCTCAAATTCTTCAATGAAATTGAAAGCGGAGCTGTGCTTCCAAACTCATTCCTGAGGCAAATATTACACTGATTCCAAGAACAGAGAAAGAAGCAGCTAAAAATGCAAACTAAAAGCCAACCCATATAATGAATATAGATACAAAAATCCTAAATAAAAACTGGCAAACAGAAAGCAGCACATCATAAAGGAGATTGAACATCGTGATCAAGTGGGATTCATTCCAGGAATTCAGGATGGTTCAAAATATTCAAATCCATAAATGTAATACACTGCATCAAATGAAACAAGAGCAAAAGCCACATGTTCATCTCCAGAGATGCAGAAAAATCTTTTGACAAAGTCAAACACTCATTCAAGATAAAAGTCCTACCAAGAACTGGAATGAATAACATCTATCTCAACCTGATAAAAGCCATTTATGAGAAACCAACAATCAACATCATACTAAATGGGCAAATCCTAAAGTCCTTCATTTTAAATTCAGAAACAAAGGAAGGGTGTATACTATCACCACTTCTCTTCAGTATAGTTTTAGAATCACTATCTAGAGCAATTAGATAAGAGAGAGGAATAAAAGAAATAACAATTTGAAAAGAATAATTAAAATTATTATTTGCAGAAGACATGATACATTGCAGAGAATATGCCAAAAACTCCACCAAGAGTCTTACAGATTTAATTCATCAATGTACTGGGATACAATGTCAAGACTTAAAAATTGATAGAATTGATTTGAGCCAGCGACGAGGCCCAGCATGTGAGTGGAACTTCATCCATCAGATGCGCCCAGTGTGGAAAACTGCCGCAGAGCTCCCTGCAGAGAGACTAGAAACCAGACTCACCCAGGTGACCCAGGAGCAGAGCAACTTGCCAAAGTGGCACAGCAAGTTCACTCCAAGGGCAGAAGCAGGAAGAAATGAAGCTCAGAAACCAAACTCAAGCCATGAGCACCTGGACAAGTTTGAACTTGGTACATCTAGATGTGGTGCTAGGGTAAGAACTCTACCAAAGCTTTACATCAAAGGTCAGAAGTCAGGGCCATACACAATGACAAAGAAAAAGAGTAAAAATGCACTCTCCAGCCCTGAGCCCATGCAGAAAAAATGCAGATGACAGTAGCATGGTAGAAATTGAAGACCACATACCTGAAATCTCAGAAATAATAGCATCTGAAGAAAAGAAACAACTGCAGGAAGATACAGAGGAAATCAGATCAAAAATAATTTCTGAGGTAATTGGTGAATTTGAGGTAATTGGTTAATTTCTGAATTAATTGGTGAGGTAATTGGTGAATTGGTGGTAATTTTTGGCTTTCTGCTTGTTCTATTCATAGTAATACTTTACTACAATGGAAACTTTTTCTTAGTTGATATATTAACCTATTCAAAAACTGCAAGGACTCTAAATTGATTACAGATTCATACATATGGTACACAACATTCTGGCCTCTAAGTTGGACTCATGATTTTATTTGAATTTTGGAATATTGTTTCAAAACATTAAGATTCATTTTAATTAATATTAAATTTTAATTTAATATTAATTAAATTAAATTAAATTAATATTAATTTAAATTAATTAAATTTTAATTAAATATTAATATTTAATATTAATTAATATTAAATTAATTTTAATTAATTTTTAGAATATTCTTTAATTATACCTTTTGTTTTATGATTCATACTATATCTTTGGCTTACAATATACTTGTAAGAAATGGTATGATATTTTCTCCTAGTATTAGGAATTGCATAGGTACAGATATAGATACAGAAATACAAGACAGGATAGATATGCAGCCACTTTGTCTTAGTTCACTGAGAATAAATGTTTCTACTAATATTGCTTAGACATCAGGTCTGCATCTTGTCCTCTGAATAACTACTATGAAGACAACAATATGCATGGTATTAATTATTGTAACCATCCTACTAACTTGTTTTGAAATTCTTTCATACCTATTTTATCTTATTTCTTATTAAAATGAATAAAAAATTAAAAAATTATAGAATTTTTGTACAAAAACAATGAAAGCACTGATAGAAAAATTAGAGAAAGCATGCCTTTCACAAACAATAACACTCAAAAAAAAATGAAATACTTAGTAGTAAATCTCAAAAGGGACATAAAAGATTGATGTAGGGAAAATTATGGTACTCTGAGAAAAGAGATTAAAGATTTGAGAAAACTCAAAAATATTCCATGGTACTGAATAAGAACAACCAACATTGTGAAAATGGTCATACTCTTAAAAAATTTTATGCAGCTTAAATGCCATCGCGATTAGAATGCAATTAGTATACCTCACAGAGCTAGAGAAAACATACCTCAAATTAATTTTGAATGATAAGAGACCCAGTACATCTAAAGGAATTCCGGGAAACAAAGGAAATGCAGGCGGTATCATAATCCCTGACCTGAAATGATACTATGAAGTCACTGTGATAAAATCAGTATGGTAGCGGCATAGAGACAGATCTGAGGATCACTGGAGCAGATTAGGAGGTTCAGGTTCAGTTGCAAATGCACTCATGCATCATGTCTTTGACAAAGGGGTCAAACATGCGCACTGGAAGAAAGATAGTCTCCTTAATAAACGGTGCTTGAAATACTGGCTTTCTACATGCTGAAGGCTAAAATTAGGCCCATGCCTGTCACCATGCACAAAACTACAGTGAAAGTGGATCAAAGATTTAAAAATTAAATCAGTAACACTAAATCTTCTGGAGAAAAATGAAGGTAGAAATCTGAAAGACATTGGTAGATTAAAAGTTCATGAAGAAAAACCAAACTTCATGGAAAAATACTTCAAGAGATTATCAAAAAGCTTTTACCTTTTTGAAAAGTTTCTGCACTTCAAAGCAAATGTCCAACAGAGAAAAAAGAAAACCCACAAACTGGGAAAAATTTAGCTGATTTTCCCTCTTATAAAGGCCTTCTATGTAGAATATATAAAGAATTAAAAATTTCAGACCCACCAAATTCAAGGACCCAATCTAAAAATAGGCATCTGGCATGAATATACACTTCTCAGAAGTATTACAAATGGCAAGTACGTATATGAAAAAAACAGTCAACGTCATTGGTCATTTGAGAAATAAAAAAAAAAAAAAAAAACAAAAAAAAACACTGCGATTCTCTCTTATCCCAGAAAGAATATCTAACATGAAGTAATCAGCCAATAACAAATACTGGAGTGGCTGTGGACAAAATCGTAGTCTTTTTCACCCTTGATGGGAGTTCAGACTGGTACAACCATTATGAAAATCAGTGTGGAGATTCCCTAAAAAGCTAGGATTGGAGATGCCATTCAAGTTAGCTATTCCTGCTGCAAGGGAGTAATGAATGATGACCAATCTGGCTTCTCCAGGCTGAATTTAGAACATAGGTTTTTTTTTTAATTGTTTTTTCTTTTTGCTATGTTTAATAAGAAATAACAATATGACAGTTTCAAAACATGTTAGTAGTAAATTTCCAGTATTTGATGTGATGCATATTGGTGTCCTCTAGTAGTTATACAGAACACAGGGTGTAGATGTTATAATTTTTCTAATCATTATTGGCACAAAAAATTTCTTCTCATTGAACTAATTGAAAATTGATGACAGCTCAGGGTATTTTAGAGGGAGGAACGTGATAGGTGGCTGAGTTGCATAAAATGTTATCCAACTTGAAGAAGCCAATGCAGAAGACAAGATGCCTTGCATCTATGAGAGAGAAGGCACCTTCACTGTGGAACCAGACCTCAATACAAAAGATAAAAAATAGATCCACGCACTTCCTAAGGATAAATATCAAGAAATGATATTCTAAATACGTACTTAACACCTTAAGAAAGCCAAGAAGAGCCACCAGCCCAATCCCCTACAGGAAAAGCCCTTGTTCTGTATTTATGCCCATTTGCTACATGACTTGCTTTCCAATTTGATCCCAGTTTAATCAGCTTTTCCTGAACAGTTATACTCATAATCTTATTGACTTGCCATCATCTTGTCCCAACTCATGCCCACCTTTTGATTTCCCATTTTTTCTTTCTTAGACCTGCCTCATACTATGGATTTGTTCTATAGAAATTCCTAGTAAAAGTAGCGTCCTTGACAACACATTTGAGACCCTCCACCTCACTCTGACAGAAGCTTTTGTAAGTGCAATAGATAGAATCTGTTTTTACAAAATATGAAATAAAAGTTATATTATGCAATTTGTTAAAAAAAGCTAGCTGTTTCTCTACTGATTATTTTCCAAGAAGACTAGAAAACATCATACTACAGCAATATATTTGCACTCATGTTTATAGCAGCACAATTGGTCATAGGTAAATCTTGGAAACAACCCAGATGCCCATCAACTAAATAACAGATGAGGCAGTTGTGGAATTTTTACACAGTGGAGTATCATTTACCTATAAAGTAACATAAATTTGAGTCTTTTGTTGGCATAAGGATGCAAGTAGAGAACACATTTTAAGCCTAATAAATTAGAATTGCTTATGTAAACATTATACTGTCTCTGTATGGTGAGAACATGAAAGAGAAAAATAGAATTTGAAAGGTGCAGTCAAGCTCTTCTTCTTTACTACCGCCATGGACATTGATCTCTGCATGTGCCACTCTGCCTTGGAGACACCTGAATATGGATTGAAACCTCCAGTAACTGTGAGCGAAATAAAACTTCTTGAAAAAGAGTACAATACATACTTGTGAAAGGCAATGAACTTATTTAAAAGGAAAGAATTACTGAGTTGAAAAAGGCAGGATAGGGAGTCAGGGAAGGAGATTTATCTATGTATGTAAATGGGATGGTTTGGACAATGGTAGTGTGAATTTCTGCTGGCATAAGGAAAAGAGAAGATAATAATTTGCTTTGGCTCCTTTTTTCAATTGTTTGCCATTCTTTTCTCTTCTTAATTTCTTATATATTTCTTTGTCCTAATTTTACCCACAAGTATTATATAATATGAATAACTAGTTGTAAGACAACACTATAGATTAAGACAAATGTTGTGAATATTATATACTTTGTTAAGTCAAATTCTGTATCATTTTAAGTTTTTTTTTTGTCTTTTTGAGACAGAGTCTCACTATGCAGTTCAGGCTGGCCTTCAGTTCACTTTTGTAGCCCAGGCTGATCTCAAACTCACATCGATCCTCCTGTCTCAGCCTCTCGAGTGCAGGGATTACAGGCGTGCACCACCACGCCTGGCTTATTTGTAATTTTTTTTTATTCTAATTTGTAATCTCTTTATTTTTTTTCAAGTTTCAATTTTTTATTGTTTAAATTTAACAATGGTTATATTACATATTTGTATCATCAGATCAGTTTAGACTAATACATATAGGTATATAAGATTGATCAAACAATTAAACATTAACCCTTCTAAATCAACATTACTTTTTTTTTTCTTTTCCCCTTTCTTTTCTTTGAAAGTTGACATATTGCATATTGTCCTCACAATCGTTCTACAGAGTACAGTGTGTGGGCATGACCCACCTCCCTATTGATGTTGCTTAGAAAAAAAAAAATAAGGAAAAGAATATACTTCTCTTTGGACTAAGAGGAAGCAGATACATACACAGTCAAATGTTCTGCAATTGCAGTGGGCCACCAGTGAAGCTTGTGATGTTGGAGGCTATTGAATCTAAGCCTCCTAAAGCTCATCTCACCAATCTAGCTCTGCGTTTCAATTTAATCTCTTTAAAAACAAGAAAATAATATAAATTCCTTTTAAATTCCATATAAAATGCACACAATCTTCATATTAATGCAGCATACTATGTTTTAATGTACATGTATACTGGATAATATTCAAGTCAAAATAATTGATATTTATCACCTCAAATTTTTTGTGTGTGTCTTTATTTTTACAACATTCAAAATTCCTTCTTTAGGCAAGTTTCATGCTCTTGACTGTAGTAACCATATAATGTAATTTAAGAGAAAAACTAAAATGTTTCTAAATTTATTTTGTTTGTTAGGATTTCTTTGCAATTTTACCCTTACAGTGATTTTTTTTATTTCCATGAGAAAGGTCATTGGAATTTTTACAGATTTCTTTGTCCAGCACTCATTTGCACACTTTTTCATAGGCATCTTTCCTGTTGGCTTTGTTGCTTTGTGGGGACAGAACAGCCAAATGTCTTGTATTTGGCTATATGGCTGATGTCTTCTTCATAAAATTGATATTAAATTTTGGTACGAATGTATAAGAGAAAGGAATCATAATAATTATCACTCCCTTCCTTATCTCTTGATATATTCAAGATGTCACCTAAAGTGCTTTACAAATAATTTCAATTAATAAGAAAAAATTAATCTTCAAGCAAACTTTGAGAAAACCAAGAGTACATAAAGGAAAAAAATCAGTACACTGAAAACTACTAATGGAATAAAATTAGTTCCAATAAAAATACTGACTTATTCAGAGTCCTGAAAAATATAACCCTGTCCATATTATAAAAATTTATTAATAAAGGCAAACTGGCTGGGTGTGGTGGCACACGCCTGTAATCACAGCACTCGGGAGGCTGAGGCAGGTGGATCGGTGTGAGCTCGAGACCAGCCTTGGCTACCAAAGTGTGCTCAAGGCCAGCCTGAATTGCATAGTGGGACTCTGTCTCCAAAAGACAAAAAAAAAAAAAAAAAAAGAGGCAAACATACTGAAATCAATATATATATATATATATATATATATATATATATATCATGTTGTGGGAGATGCATTCCCAAGGATTCCTTTCTGAATAACTGGGAAATCTCATCAATGTTCATAACTTCCTGAATGTTGCAATTATGTGAGATATGAATCACGTTTAAGTCAGATATTGGTGTAAATCTGTGCCTTCATCAGTATTAATGGACACAAGACATTTTTCATTTGTTTCAGTGAATATACGCAGTATGTAGACTTGTCATTTTGAATAAAGAATTAGCAAATAGAAGATAGCAAAAGACCTTGGATCACCATGAGGTTCTGAGATTAAGAGGAGGCACTAAGCTATTCTGAGCTTGACAGATCATAGAACACCTGCACATAATTGATCCTAAAGGAAATGTATGTATACATAGTAATGTAAATATTAATTGGTATGGACTACTAAACATATAAAATGGAAGTTAGCTTCTTATTCATAACATACCCTGAGAGAATAGTGGCAAACCATTCGTGTCAAAGAATAACCTAAAGTGGTAGAAAAATTATTCCAACCCTTTCCCCAGTCCCACCATATCTATAGTAATCAATAAATTGCTAATAATATTTATTTCTGATTTATTGACTAAATAAATTTAGTAATCATTTAATAATTATCCCCATTCTGCAGCATTATGTAGTCCAGTCCTCTTTCTCACTTTCTCTTAGTTCTTCTCACCAATATTTTGGGTTTTCCTTCCAAGTGTTATAATCAGTGCTAATATATCTTACATCCAAGGAAACATTATTTATTATTAGAACATTTCCAGTAGCACTGAAACTTATCACCTTGATTTCTTGAAACGTCTAACAGAAAGTTTCCATGTAAAGTGTGCTGAAAATATCACAGCTATTAGCAAAAATGCAATGGATCCTTATATTTTTTTGCAATGAAACATAAAGACCTTACAAAAAAAGTTATGTAGATCCCTCTTAAATAAACTCTAATAAAGATTTCAACAGCATCAAAAATGTAAATTACAGGGGCCAGGCGGGATGGCTCAGCGGTCTAAAACACATGCTTGGGAAAGCTTGGGCGGCATCAAGGACCGCGGTTTGATCCCCGGCACCACATGCTGCGCCAGCCCTGCCCTCGGGACGGGCTGAGCCGGCCATAAAAATGAGTGAATAAGCAAACAAAGGTTCTGAAACAAGAATAAATAAATAAATAAATAAATAAATAAATAAATAAAATTTTAAAAAAAGGAAAAAAATGTAAATTACATAGTATAAAAGAACAGCAGTTAGTGCTATATATCATGCAGACAAATGTGAAATGTGAGGAATTAGGCCACATGCGGTATAGATGCAAAGCTACTTAGTCATGAAGGATAAAGGAGAGCTTCCTGCAGACTTGATAATTAAAAAATATTAAGTGATAGGAGGGATGCATAATACCAGCAAGTGATAAAATCGAAAGTCATTCCAGTCTTAAAGTATTTGAGTGACTTAATCTGGACTTAGTAAAGAGTAAAGAATCAGACAAATAGATTACAAGAAATGACCTGTTGTTTATTTTTCCTTTCTTGGTTAAATCTGGATATGTGTATGCTTTCTGTCTACCAGACTACATATTAAGGTTTGTGAAAATAAAATTCAGTCATGTCAACTACCTCATTTTAAACGTTTTCACTTTTATCTCAACTATGTGCTGAATCCTCTGAATAAATTTTAAATTATGGTTGTAATCCTTTTGAATTTTTAAATTATTATTATTTTATCTTTTCGTATTTTATTAGCTTACTTGTAATTGGATCACTAATTTAATACAAGTTACTGTTTTTTTTTTTGTTGTTGTTGTTTGTTTTGTTTTGTTTTTTTGTCTTTTTGAGACAGGGTCTCGCTATGCAGTTGAGGCTGGTCCTGCGCTCACTTTTGTAGCCCAGGCTGGTCTCGAACTCCCACCAATCCTCCTGCCTCAGCCTCCCAAGTGCTGGGATTGCAGGCGTGAGCCACCACGCCCGGCCTACAGGTTTCTTTTTGGACAGTAATCTTTTTAAACTTACTTTTAATGACAAATAACAATGCAACAGAGTTAAGACACATTAGTAGTAGATTCGCAATCACTGATACAATGCACATTGTTGTCCTTGTAGTAGTTATTTACAGCACAGGATGTAGAAATGATAATTTTTCTAATCACTATTGATATGAAAACTTCTCATTGAGCTAAGAGAAAGTAGTTATATATGTAGTCCAATATTCCGTAAACATAGTGGGTTTTTGCCAGAACTGGCAATGTCAGAGCTGTTGATTTAAGGTTTTTACAACCAGCATACGAATCTAGCTTTACATTATATCCCTTCTGGTTAAACTTTTCTGCTGGGTGGTTAAGAGCAGGTTAAAGCAAGACCTGTATAACAGAACATGTAACTTTTGAATCTGACAAGGTCAGTCAAATCCCCTCAGGATTTACTTACAAACCATGTACAGTGCATTGTAGAACTGCTGTCCGTTTCAGCCATCTGGATGAGTCACAGCCATTGCTTGACCAGTTTGTTCTCTGTAAAAGCCTGAGAGAATGTTTTCTCTCTAGATGACTGCATAGGCAAACTATACACCATCAGTTCCTTTCCTCTGTGGCCCCAAAATCTCCTTGAACAGAAAATTTGGGACATCATTGAGTTATAGCATGTTACAGCCCAGGTTCACTTATTTCCTGAGTCCTCCTGACCTTGAAGGGATAGGGCCAAAATATTGGCTCTCCTTGTAACCTTTTTTTATTTTTCTGAAACATTTGGTTTCTTAACTCTCTAGAAGAAAAACTTAGTGACTCTATTACTCTATAATATTGGTATTTGAGCTCAATATCACTGTCTTTCTGAATATTAAATTTGTTAGACTTAACTTGGAATTGATATTTTCCATGAATCATAGATATTCTAATAAATCCTATAGAATGTGATAGCAACAGCTACAAATTTTTACATGGAAATTTAGTAATTTAAGCATGTATCCAGTCAATCCAATGACATTTTTCCTTGACTCCTACTCTCATTTAAATACCATTTTTTGTTTTCTTGTAAACCAAACATTTATTTGCCAGAGAGTATAACAATAACTAATAACTGAAATTACAGTAGAAGTAACACATATATAAAGACTAGAATGAGAGGCATTCCAAGCATAAATTTATTGTTACACATTGCTATCCTCAGTGTAAAAAGCCTGTTGGATATTCTTAGGAGCATTGTTTACTTCATGCTGTATATATAAGTGCATGGTTTTGCTCCTGCCATATTTTCTGTCTTTTCTAGTTGCAGACTCTTCACTGTTTGACCTTTAAGTTCTTAATTTCTTTTTAGTTATGTTATGCCTTTCCATTTTTATTTCTTCTTTTGAGTTTTTTCATTAGGGAAACTATAGAGATTTACACATGTACATCTGATTTATTTCACTTATGAGTATATCTTCAAGATATATCCACTTGTATATGAAGTCTTCTAGTTTATCATTCTTTAGCTTACTAGTATTCCATTGAATAAAAATACCACATCTTTTTCAACCATTCTTCAGATGATAGGCATTTTGGTTGTTTCCAAGATCTGACTATCACACATTGTGCTGCTATAAACATAAGTGCACAGATATCACTATGACATGATGTTTTCATTTTTTTTTTTTTTTCTGGGAAAATTCCCAGTAGCGGAGAGCTGGATTAAAGGAGATCTCCAGTACTACTATTTTAAGGAGTCTCTATACTGCTTTCCATAATGGTTGCACCAGTCTACATTCCTACCAGCAGTGGAGAAGGGCTCTTTATTCCCCACAGCCTTGCCAAAATTTGTTATTGGTTGATTTCTTTATGGTAACTATTCTTTCTGGGGTGAGATACTATCCAAGTGTTGTTTTGATTTGTATTTCATGAATGGGCCTGGCGGGATGGCTCAGTGGTCTAAAGCGCCTGCTTGGGAAAGTTTGGGCGGCTTCAGGGATCGCGGTTCGATTCCCGGCACCACATGCTGCCCCAGCCCTGCCCTCGGGGCGGGCTGAGCCGGCCATAAAAATGAGTGAATAAACAAATAAAGGTTATGAATGGCTAGTGATGTGGAACATTTATTCATGTTTTATAGGCTTACTGAATTTCTTTCTCTGAGAAGTGTGTGTTCATCTTGGATGCCCTGTTCGGGATTGGGTCTTTGAATTTGGGGACCCTAATGGTTTTTAGTTCTTTATACATTCTAGATAGAAGATCTTTGTGTGAATACTTATTAGTTAAAATTTTTCCAAAGTTTGTGGGTTGTCTTTTCACTCTGCTGGTAATTTCTTTTGACGTGCAAAACCTTCTCAGCTACAAGAGGTTCCAGTAGGTGATTTTTATTTTCAAATATTACACGTGTAGTTAGTGGATTTATTTATTTATGTTTTTTTGTCCATGAACTATTCGTCTACCCCAATAATCAAATATTTCCTCACACTTTCTCTTCCAGGACATTTAGTGTTTCTCTTTTAATATTTATATTTTTAATGTATTGTTGCTTTAGTGCATGGTGATACAATTGGGCCCAGTTTTAGTTTTTGGCATGTAGATATCCAGTTTTTCCAGCACCATTTGTTAAAGAGGCTATCTTGATTCCTAAATATTTCTTTTTTACATATTATTGTGATAGACTTGGTTTCCCCAATTTTTCTCAGTGCATTCATTGTATTTACGTAAAAATGCTATTAGTTTTTGTGTGTTGACTTTGAATCCTGCTACACTATTGAATTTGATTCTTAAATCTTCAATTTATTAGTGTGGTTTTGGGCATCTTTTACGTAGAGTATCATGTCATCTGAAAATTACAATAATTTTATGTCTTCCTTTGCAATCATTATGTCATTTATTTTTCTCTCACGTGTAATTGTGCCAGTTAATGTTTCCAGAATGATACTGAGTAAGAGTGGTGACAGTGACTATCTATGTCTTGTTCCTGATTTGAAAGTGATAGCTTTCAGTTTTTGTCCATTTAGTGTGATGTTGGCTGTTGATTTGTCGCAGGTGGCTTTAATCAGACTGAGGTAAAGACCATCTATCCCAATTTTCTGTATTGTTTTCAATGAATTGCCACTGGACTTTGTCCAAAGCTTTTTTCCTGCATTTATTGAGCTGATAGCATGGTTTTTGTCTTTGGCACTGTTGGTGTAGTGTATTATGTTTAAGGACTGAAACATCCCTGAATTTCTGGGATGAATTCCACTTTATCTTAAAATATAATCTTCTTGATGACTTGTTGCATTCTGTTTACTACTATGTTTTAAAAGATTTTTGCTCCTATGTTCATTAGGGAGATTAGCCTGTATTTCTTTTTCAGTTGGATCTTTCTTTGGGTTTGGTATTAGAGCAATGCTTGCTTCCAGGAATGAGCTTGGCAGAATTCCTTCCCTAACAATTTTACTTACATTTTTGATCAGCCAAGCCCTTTCCCTGCCTTTTTTTTTTTTTTTTTTTTTTTGTAAAGGGATCAAACTCACGACCTTACACTTGCCAAGCAGGTGCTTAAGTCACTGAGCTATCTCCCCTGCCCTTAATGACCATTTCTTGACTGCCTTTTGCACGTTCCTACACAATTACTCACCTGATCCCACTTCCCCCTTAGCTACTACCACACCTCTTTCAGTTATTCATGTTCAGTGTTAGTCATCTGCACTGCATTGCAAAATATCCATGAAATCTTCTTGGGGTATTGTTTCCTGTACTTCTAACTTTGGTCCTCTACAATGAAATCTCACCATATTGTGTAGAATAAAGCAAATATAACCTGGTTAATTCATCCTTCTACTCAAAAGCGACAAGTGACTCCTGTAATGCAAGAAAAAAGTTCATGTCTGTGCACTGTTGCAGAAAATTTAAGGTTTTCTTTCCTTTTCCTTGACACACACACTGTTTGCTGCAATTGTAAGAGAGTCACAACTCTCTCAGCAGCTTTTAACTTGCTTTTACCCAGATGGAAATGCTGCAGTTTTTTTAAAGCATAAATCTACTGTCAGCCTATTTAAATTTTATACTAAAATTTTATACTAAAATCCAAGTTTCTCTATAAGGATTTTCCTAAGATTTTTCCCCTAAGCCTGTTATCAAGAAGTACCACACATTAGGTAGCTTAAAAATGGTTTGTGGATTTTATTCCCTCATATTTCCAGAGGCAAAATCTTGGAAATGCAGAAACTGATCAAAGTTTATTTTGAACATACCGAGTCTCTCCTGTGTCTCTCCCTGAGCTCTTGATAAGCTTAGTTGGTACTATTTCGTGAGTACTTGCATCAATCTCATCTTCAGCTTTATCCTCACCTGGAATTCTCCCTGTTTGCCTCTCTATCTAGCTGAATTCCTGCTATGCTTCTCCACTCTTCTTGTGAGGCTATAAGCCCTACTAGATTAAAGAAAAGCGTCATTCTTCTACTTTTTCATTTATACTAATCATATCTACAATAAGCCAAGGTCAAGTGACGTCTGTTTTGAAGTGTAGGAGGTTAATAAATCAATGTTGTTCATTTGTTTAGTACTATTTAACCCTAAATCTAATCACCCAATTGAAAATTGTACCAAGGCACTGGGAATTTAGTTTAATGGCACAAGCATATGTCTCACAAGCACAAGGCCCTAAGTTCATTTCCGGTTTAAAAAAAATGCACCAGTTACTCTGTACTACTATGATTTTGCTTTTCCATATTATGTACTATTGTTGTGTATCCCATATGTCTTATTTTATTTCAAATTTATTTATTTATTTGGCACAGAGCCTCAGTACACATCATATACTCATAGAAATCCTCCTTCTTGGCCCCCTGCCCAGTGCTGTGATTACAGATGTGCACCAACACGCCCAGTTTTGGTGGTTGGAACGCCATGCCTGGGGTTTCAGAGTAAGCACGTCCTGGGGACTGAGCCCTGGCCCTTGCTCTTGCCAGGCAGGCACTTACACCATGGAGCTACTACTTGGCCCTATTTTAATTTTTGATCAGTTTATTGATACAATTCAGGTATATGCAATGATTGCATTCCTCATAGGGAATTTTTACCTGCACATAGTGCACCTTCTCCCCCTCGCATTCCCTTCCCCGCCCTTCAAGCCCTCTTCCATTCCTTGCTTATCTTTGGTTCCATTTGATCCTTCTCTTCTCAGTTGGCCTCTTTGTTCATTTCTACTCCCCCTCCCTAATTCTCCTTTCCTTTTGAGCAGTCTCTTCTCACGTCATCGTATATCTTATACAATTTGGTTCTCATTTACACTTTTAGTTTCTTGCACCAATAAGATAATGGAATATTCACATCTATATCAGATTTATTTCACTTGAGATCATGGGCTCAACATCCACCCAGGAGGCAATAGATGTTCCTGGAAGACACCACACTGCACGACACTGTGCTGAGCATATAAGTTTACTAAATATTTTTTAAATATTTCAGATATATGCATGATAACATAGATTGATCCACTATGATGAAATCAATCCCCTAAATCCTGCATAACCCTAGAAGCACTAGATCTAAAAGCAACATGTAATGTAATAGTGACTGCAGAGCTCATGTTGTTGTGTAATTTCGCTCTTTAAGTATAGGCATAATCTTAATGTATTCTTAGTGTCATAAAATGTACTACCTTGTTTGAATTCTGAATGTGACTTCAAACTATGTGCCATGTATATTTGGTCAAAAACTAGAAGATATTTAAGTTCATGATCGATGTGAGCATTTACCAATCTCATATGAATGCTTTTCAGAAATACTTTTTATTGCATCTACATGTATACATATAAATAAGAGATAATGAATTTTGACTTATTTAGTAAAAGGTAAAACATTGTGAAATGTAAAGACAAAAGAAGAACAATGAATAATTCATTCTAAACTTATTTGTAGGTCTGTAGTTTCTTAATATTAAAATGATTTCAGCATTGCAAACATAACTGAAGAATCGCCATTAAAATATTTTGCCTTCTCTTTGATATTCTGACTGGATACAAATATGTGCTGTAGAAGACGCCCCTCACTGAAAACTAGGCCAGGTAACTGTAGCCTGGCGAAGGTCATGCTTTCAGCGGGAGCTGTGGTCTGAATTATCATTCCTCCTCTACCTCCTGTGTACATGGGCACATCACTTAACCTTTCTAGAATTTGGTTCCAACATCAGTTCAAGTGGCAGGTCTCACATTACCTTAATGCTCCGAGTATGCCCTTGAAGCTATATTCTAGAAATTTCACTGACTTTATGTCCTTTCATTTGCATAACACACTTTATGTAATGTAATACTGTTCCTTTTTATGGACAAATAAATCAAAATATGAAAAATAAAGACAATAGTAGATGTGTGGGTGCAGAAGTACATACTTAACTATTACTGAGTGTTAAATATGGGCCAAAAATGGAAATATATGTATTTTTAATTCTTATTAGTTGCAAAGATAGTAGAAAATTATATAATCTTACAAAAAAGTCTTCCAAAGTGCAATAAAATATTTTCTTGTTTCTTACTTTTCAGTATCTCTGCTTCACAGAAACTGCCATTTGTTTATTTTCATGTCTTCCTTCTTGCTCCTGGACAATACCCTTGTATTTTGATTTCTATGCTTTTAAATTTTATGCATCTATGGTTTCCTTCCTAAGGAAGCAGCAGTGTATCCTCTCTATCTGCTTCATAAATGCCTACACGAAAAGACCTGCATCCCGTTGGCTCATTTTTTCATAATCTACTCCATATTGTATTATTATTACATCATTCTACAATCACCGTATTTCTATAGTGATAACTAGTGATTTTATCCCAGCTTGTATCATACAATGCCCACTGACCTGTGCATGATGGCCCTTGTATATATTTTGTTAGCGCAGGAGTAATCTTTTACTGTCTTTAATTTCATGGATCTTGTTCCTTCAAACTGACCTTCATACTGTTAAATCTCTTCTTGCTGCATCCAAGTACATTGTAGCACTTTGATTTTTAAAATTCTGTTCCATAGACTAGGTGCTTAAAGTTTTATAAACTATTTCCCACATGATTGTGATTCTGCAAGTGCATGTACGCACGTGTGTGATTTATATATGCATTTTTCATATTTTTCTGTTTATTTCGTTCTGTTCATTATTTCTGAGCATTTAGTGAGTTTATGAGAGGGTGGTAGCCTGGAACCATATCTGATTCTTATCACACACATTGAAAGTATAGTGAAGAAATCATCGTATCATAGTATTTCACTTATTTTGCTCCTTTGCTTCAAGGCTTGTTTCAATGTTATTTCGAAGAACTTATATTATGCTCTGCTCCTTAGCCAATTTAATGTGACCTTTGTCCTCTAAGGTTTTCCTACTCTTAAATCTTCCTGCCACAGGCTTCTAAAAATTATACTATAAACCACCTTGTGAATAATTTTAGTTTACATATTCATACCCTTCTGTGAACTGAAATTTTATATATGATATTCTATAATCTAATATACTGAAACGTTTTTCTTGATGCTTCTAATATTAATACTACTTGCTCTTCATTTTATTTTTATTCATTTTAATGACAAAAAAGATAAAATAGCAATGAAACAGTTTCAAAACAGGTTAGTAGGATGGTTACAATAATTAATGCAATGCATATTGTTGTCTTCATAGTATTCAGCAGAAAAGATGTAGAACTGATATCTTGTCTAAATATTATTACAAACATTTATTCTCAATGAAGAGAAAGTAATTGTATATCTTAGCTTTCACATATATATATATATATATATTTATATCTTATTATTTTTATTTTCTTTTTAAAGTTTCTGATACTAGGAGAAAATATTCTATATCTTATAAGTAGATTATAAAGGAAAAATACAGTATGAACCATAAGAAATTATAATTAAACAATATTCAGAAATTTAATTAAAATTAAATTAAATATTTCAAAGCAATATTCTAAAGGTCAAATCAAATCCAGTGTCCAACTTACAGGCCATAGTGTTATGTATCATATGTACGAATCTGTAATCAATTCAGAGTATTCGTATAGTATTTCAATACGCTAATATATACAAAAATAACATCTAAGAAAAAGTTTCGATGGTAGAAAAGAATTACTAAGAAGAAAACATAAATACTGCACTGGCAAATATATGAGCAGAACTTCAAACAGTTTGGGGATAAGATATCACACAAAGTTCTACTTTGTTGTGCACATGGACAGTGACTATGATGCTTACTAGTGGCCAGCTATCACTTGTGGGACTGAGCAACTTCTATTTCCTTGATATCTACCCTGTAGAACCAGACAGAAGCATGACCCATAGCATGCAGGCGAAATCCATATATAGAATGTGCCCCTGGAAATATTTTGCTGCTGTCTACAAAAGAATAATTGAAAGACTGCCATTGTACACCTCCTTTTCTCCTGTGTTTAACTGTTTGCCCTATTTGGTGGGTTCTTTCCATTCTCCTTCATGGAACTGTGGTCATTTTGATTCCTCTCTAGAATATATTTTAGTGAACTTTGTAAGGTTGGCTTTGCCATCATGAAATTACTTAGTTATTCTGTTTCCTTTCACTTTTTCATCAAATTTGAAAGAGAGTTTTGCAGGGTATAGCAAACAGGGCTGAAGTTTGTTTTCATGGAGAACGTATAGTACTCTGCTCCATGCTCTTCTTGACTTGATGGTTTGTAAAGAGAAATCTTCCATTATTCTGATGAACTTTCCATTAAATGTGTTCTATTTGTTTTGTCTAGTGGCTTTTATTATACTGTTCCTGTGCTGAATTTTTGGGATCTTGATTAGTATATCTCTGGGTGTAGTTTAATTGAGTTTATGTTACTTGGAATTCTAGGTGCTTCATTTACCTAAATTATAGAGGTTAATGTTACCTTTGGCCTTTACAGCTGTAAGAGCTGCTATTATAACCAATACCTTCTAGAAATTTATTGGTAAGTTGAGCTGTTGGAATATGTATATAATTTTTTGGCAGTCTCTCTCTCTCGTCTCTCTCATGTATGCATTATACTATAGAAATTAATTTAAATTTAATTTTGAGTCATATGTTTCTAGTCCTATTTCATAATAATATCTATCTATACATATGCATACTTGTACTTATAGTACTTATCAATCTTTCTTGGTAGGTTTCATGGGCTGCATTTCAAGCAACACTGTAGCAAGGCTTTTCTCTATGAACCATGCCAGTTACATGGAGGTAAATTTATCATTACTTTGTCCCAAGTTAATCAAGTGTAACAGACAAAAGCAATCTCAAATCAGGTATCTGAACTCACCACCAGGATAGCCATGCTTGGAATTTTTGCTCCACAAAATGCTCAGTAAATGAACAAATTTTCACTGAGTCTTTAACTTTCCTGGCCTGATTAGATCATGTGCGTGACTATCCTTTTTTTTTTGTACCACTTTTTATTTAGGCCACATATATATCTTTTGCATGAATGTTCCATTATTTGTAAAGTGCTAGACTAGTGAGATCATCTAGGTGTTTGGGGACATTTACACCCAGCAATATCCTTGAGAAACATTGCATCTATTTGTACACACATATTATGCATATATATATATATATATATATATATATATACATATACATGAATTTGATCTATTAGAATATGTGAAAAAGGAGACCTATGCAATAATATTTTTAGTGCTCATCAACTTTAAAACCCAAGAACTAACCCAGTTAGTCATTAAGAGTAAAGTTATGATGCACTCTGCATTTCACGAACATTCACCAATAGTTGGCTAAATGACATTTTTATAGCCTCAGAAATGAAAGAAAACTGTAATATTATTTGGAGTGAATATGGACATGCCAGTCATAAAAAAAGCACCATAGGCTTTAGATTAGACTAATGGTTTGCATTTGGGTAGAGAAATATATACATATACACATAATATATAAAATTTAACATATGCTATATACACATAATACATATATACAACAAAATCTGTATTATATAATCTTATAACATATACAATATACATTATATAATATGTTACGTAAAGGTATAATACATATTATATGTAATATATATTATCTAAAGGAAATAGAAAATGTTTCTAAAATATCTATTATTTTATTCGGTTGAGGTAAAATAAAGGTGTCCTGTTACATTACAATTTAAACATAAAACGCTGTGCATTCTCATCTGTAATTATATTTTGGTCTAAAAATAGTTTGAATGTTATCACCGCATTTTGTACTTGTAAATTTATTAAAGTCACCAGTTATATAAATACAGTTTGATAGGAGTACAGGATATATACCGCATGCCTCACAGAATTTACATGCCAATTAGGAAGAATACACGTCTCCATGCAGAAGCAAGCCCTAATTGGAAAAGTTCTAAAAGGCAGTTCCATTACTTCGGATATTCAATAGTTTAAAGCTTCATTGAACTTTGTTAACATTAGCTGGAATGTTGCAGAGAAGGCTCCTCTTGTGAGTCACAGTGGTCTCCATGTAGCTCAGGTAGAGCAGTACCTAAGAGAATAATGAAAGGCCCTGTGATTAGAGATTTCTTTTAACTTGTTGGGAAAAGCAATTATAAAAAAGCTTGTTGAAAAGCTTTCCAAAACCCCGTGGAAGCCATCACAGCCTCTGGAAGCATGGAGAGGCATTTGCTTGCTTTTACTTAAAGTGCAGGACAGCTAGAATTTGATTCTGGGTGAGACTTGATTTTTGTTTGGCTCGGCAGGCAATTCAATTAAAGCAGAACATTTGAAAGGTTCTGTTTTTAAGCAGCTGTGGCCTTTTCTCATGTGTGGGTATTTAACAGCAGTCCTTCATTTTGTTAAGTTGTCTACTCATGATACAGCTTGTGAAGAGCTACATTCTGTTGTGTTTTGTCTTAAATTTCCCTTAAAATGCAAGCTAAGTTTAATTTACAAGATCACAATGAATACTGGGCTCCTTTTGTTTGTAAGTTCATCTCTTCTCATCTACCAGTGATTTCATTATTACTTTTCTCATTTCTGAAACAAAATGTCCAATACCCACATGTGAAGGGAAGAGAGGCTTATGACGCTCACAATTTTGGGCAGTTTCAATTAATAATTGGGGTGGCTTTCAGGAAGGGTGGCACGGCAGGGGCATCATCAGGGAGAAACAGTTCGTGGCAGGCAGAAGACAGCAAGGAAAAGCCAGGGGCAGCCCAGGACCGTGGCCTGCTGTTCCTCCTATTTTGCCCGGGGCTGCCAGTCCATGTGGGGGAAAATGTCACTCCCCCCTTCAGTGCTCGCGCTGCAGAGCAAGTCAGTCGTAGCACATCCTTGTGCCATGCAGCACGAGTTCCACGTCTAGGCGCCTGCAGAGCCCTGCCGACCACAGCAAGAGACCAGGGTGGAGCTCTAGATACAACCTTAACGGTTACATAGTTTTACAATTTTCAATTATTATTCCTCTTCACAAAAGGTGATAGTTCAAATATTTCTAGACAAAAAACATTGAAGACAAAATAAATATTTGTTTCACATTACTAACATTTCATCCAAAATAATTCTATATCTCTCATTTTCTTATAAAGATGTTTAATAAAATATTTTTATATCTCTCATTTTCTTACGAAGATGTATAGTCAGCTCATTTTCATTTCTCACCATGACATAAATATATTAAACTTATGAGGAAGTAATTATGCTGATTTTCTTTTGGAAGAAGTAGATAAATTAATTTACCTAAGACTAAAGTACAGACACAGGAAAGCAAATTAAATTCTTGCTGAATCCTAAAACGTTTGAAAGAAATGAATATATTTAATATATTTATATGGTGAATAAATATGCTAGAAGCCCAAAAAGAGTTGTGTTCAACCAGTTGTCAAATATAATGTGTCATTATTCTTTTTTGTTTTTTTTTTTTTCTTTTTTTGTCTTTTTGAGGCAGGGTCTCGCTATGCAGTTGAGGCTGGCCTTGAGCTTACTTTTGTAGCCCAGGCTGGTCTCAAACTCGCACCAATCCTCCTGCCTCAGCCTCCCAAGTGCTGGGATTATAGGCGTGAGTCACCACAACCGGCTCTGTATCATTATTCTTTAGAGATAAGTTCATAAACATTGTTTTATTTACAACTTTCTAGGTAATATTGTAAAATAAGTAGAGAGCTGAGGACTTTATCTCAAGGAGCCAATTTTTAGGTTGCTCTGTATATAAACAGAAGTGAAAAGGTTACAGAATGGCAAAACTCTCCTGAATCACTGACATTTATATTGCTGATGGACCAGGAATATTGTTGGAGCTCAGTATGTATTACATATATTCTACAAACTTTGAGTATAGAATTTATCCTTATGCCTTTTCAGGGATTATAAAAAGCTAATTTTGATAGATAGAAATTATATACAGTTAGAGAGGGTCTGGGACCTCAAGGAATGCAGCACAATAATAAAGACATCAAATTCCTTTTTTGTGTGTGTGTATATATATATATATGTATATTATATATATAATTTATATATAATTTAATGTTTAGACAAGATATCATGTCTGCTTCTTATACTCTGAACTCTACTATGAAGACAATATGTAACATATTAATTATATTAACTATTCTACTAACCTGTTTTAAAACTGTCTCATTGCTATTTCTTTCTTAACAAAATTAATAAGAAATAAATTTAACAAGTGGTGGTTTCAAGAAAGCCTGAAGAAATTCAGGTCGAATGAGGCAGAGGGCACAGGAAAGCCTGCCTGTCTGCTTGGACATATAGGTCAACTTGAGAGCATCCTATGGCCCATCTCGGCCCAGCAGGCACTTAGCCGGGCAGCCACACTTCGGGGCTGGTAGGCCCCTCTGCTCGCAGAGCGCAGCTGTTCCCTCCTGCTCCTGCTGCAGTTCTCTCTCTGCTGGCACAGTGTTGCCTCATGCACTTATAACCACACAGGAGGATCACAGTCCCCTCCTGCTTGTTCCTGCAGGTTTGACTATTTAAGTTACCCTTGATAAAGGGCCTCGGAGGCTGTCCCACTTGGGACTCCTTCTCTAAATCCAAGACGATTTTCCTCTGCATTCTAATGAACTTCCCGTGACTTAATTCTTTAATTCCAGGCTTCAGCCCACCGGGTGTTAACAACTATGCTATGGCTCACTGGACGCACAACACATCAGGAGTTGTGTTTTTCCTGCGTCCTATGTGTTACGAGATTGGGGTGATAGGTTCCAGAAGAGGAGAGGAGGAACTTAGCCCACCCTAAAATTAGAATCCCATGACATTCACTGATTCTGCCCTGCTGGAAAACAATTTCAGACCACATAGGTAAGAGGCTCAGGAAAGGTTAGGAAGCAGAGGTCTTAATGCACACTGAAGAGTGAAGTGTGGGCACTCAGAAGTGAAAAAAACATCACACTTTGGAGCTGGACATATTTACGTTTCCTTGGTGGTAGAGACCTGTGAAGTCTTTGTCATGGTTTGACAAAGAGAGGGGAAAGGTACAGGTCGGCAAGGAGGAGGGGCGTGAGAAGGGAGAAGGAACTAGAGAGCTTTGCCTGTGTCCTGAAGCTGTGCTTTATAAAGTTAAAATTATGATTCTCTTGTCTCCTTTTCACTCATTTTTAAAATTTCTTTTCTTCCAACTCAAAATAAGTAGCAATATCAATACATGACATTATTCAGTAACCTTAGAAAAAGAAAACAGCAAAATAAATGAAATAATAACTAAACATCCAAAAGAGGAAGGGTTGATGATTAGAAAATGCAAGCAGTATACAAAAGAAAAAAGTTTAATGGCACTTACTAGTAAAAAATCAGTCACTATCAAAATATTTAAATCTGCATGTGAGGAAGGTAGGGGTTAATGACAAGGTCTACACAGAGTTGGTAGTATCTCCTCCCTTCAGCCTATGTTACTGCAAATTGAATGGAAATAAATAGAAAGAGCACTATAAATTTTAGGAGGGTAGTTCTAGAATCAGCAATATAAAATAATAATAATAATAATAATAATAATAATAATAATAATGAGTGCAAAGAAAAGTGCATTCAGCCTATTGATCAGTCGGTCTCAGGCCAAAGGTTGACCTTGGTAATACAAGGCAGACTAAATAAATAACAGAATACAGAAAAATAGAATGAAGAATCTAATGCTTTTGCGAAGAACTAAGGTGGCCCTTACAGACAGAATTCCCCACAAAGTAACTTCTGCTTAAGGACCCAGACTAAGGCAAAAGGAGACTGAAAAGTTTTCCTTCAAGATGTTGCCTGCTCTGACCACAGAGAGTCTGCAAACACAGGCAATCCCATATTTCATTCAAATAAGCAGGGAAACTCTGAGTTGTGAGATTTTGACCTTCACAGCTTCATTCCAAGGCAGGAGACTAAGTGGGGGCAAAGCTCACTGGGGAGGGAGGGATGACATGGTGCTCACAGAATCCCAAGACACATCACAGAGCTGATACCAAGGCCCTGCTCATAGACTTCTTGGAAAACTCCAGCGGCTTTTCCTCAGTGTGACCTAAATGCCAGCCTGAGGCATGGGCGATACAGAAAAGGCAGCCG